>JAAMPD010000254.1:213157-227244 GCA_025266255.1 Trissolcus basalis
AATATACTGATGGTAACTAGAAATGCACTCTTTTGGTATTCACTTAGCGACTGATGTTTTAGTGTTGTTTCGGTCGGTAAAACAGTTTGATAACATTCTGACTGTAATTCTTCATAAAAATATAGATCAATTTTTTTTATAAAAAAACGAATTTACCTGTTAATAATTCTTAAATCGACACATCTTCGATATAAAACAAATTTTTAATCAACATTCAGTTCAACAATGAATATGAATGTTGCCATGTACCACAGGTTCCGTGGTGTAGCGGTTATCACATCTGCTTTACACGCAGAAGGTCGCCAGTTCGATCCCGGCCGGAACCAGTTTTTTTGCAATTTTTGAAATCGACAATTTCGTCTCATAACATTACTTCAAACAATTTTTTTAATTTATACAACAAATGTAAAAGAATTTTATGATATGAAGTTTATAAAGTTGCTGTATTTTGTGATACTGTATAGGCGCAGCAAAGAAGAAAAAAATACAAATCTAGGGTTAAGTGCGAAATCACTTATACGTTTAGTCAATAAAATTACGGCCAATTACTTGGCCAATAGCGATCGATGTTGCGTTAAAAGAGGAAAAATATTCGAAGAAAGTCTGAAAGCACTCTGAGCCCGACGTAATGTAAAGATAGTAAAAGACAAGTGGAAGCAATGGAAAAGAAGCAAGTTGTGTGGAAGAGAGACGTGGGAAAGCGCCACTTGTTACCATGTCGCGGTTCGCACTTCGGTTCTTTTAGTGACAAGAAAATTCGGCGAGTGATGGCTTTTTATCTCACATCAGAATATTATCACAAAATTCGCTACTCCAATTATTTTCTCCTCATTTTTTCATCGCCCGAGTGTCCTTATATCTGTTTTCGTGATTCGGATTTAATATCAAAATAAAGATTTGGTGGTGGGAGTTAAAAGGTTTCTCTGTTTAAGAAAATTGTGCACCACTGAGCCATTAGCTCTTGAGAATTCCTTCAACTTTTATTTCCCTTTGATACTCTTCTTTTCGCTAAGAAAAATCGTTGTACATCAAGAGCTTCTAAGTTTCAACCCGTGTTATCTCCTCCCATCACTTTTTACGTCAATTTTCTCTGTTGTTGTTTTGCAAAAGGTCATTCAGCTCACCTTCAGAGAATGAGCTCTGTTTACATGATCCTCAGTCTGGAATTTTTAGTTTTTTCACTTTACCAAAACAAATGCCGAGAAAATTTGATTATAAACAAAACATGATTTTTGCAGAGGTCACTCAACTCATCTTGAAAACCAAAACAATAACAATCAAATGGACTTTTTTAAGCATCAAAACACCTCAATATTTTTTTAGAAACAAAATATAATTTCTTTTTCTGTGAAGGACATTCAACTGACCTTGGAACATTTTTGTGTTTACTTTTGTTTTATTTAATCAAAACATCCTTTCTATTTCTGTCAACAATCTCTGTTTCGATTTGTTTTTGTTTGTAAACATAGAAATGCATTCTGTTGAGGTCACTCACCTTGCTTACAAAAAATACCTTTTCTTTTGTTTGTAAACAATTTTTCAATGTTATTTTTTTATAAATTAAACTGTTCCGAGTGATTTGTTTACATCAATATTTTGAAATGTGATTAATATTTATAATTATTTTTTGCGTTGTTTTTCTTTTCGAAAAAAAACTGTCGGTTTTTCAATTTTTTTGTTTGGAAATTAGCTTTTGAACTTCTTGACATCTGACCTGCGCGAAATGAACTCCCGAACGTGCGTATCAAGTTTGGAAGTTCCAATCACGATTTCCGCCGACTCCGCCCTCCGGCTATCCAACCCTCGCCGACGCGAAGTACGGCGCTCTGGTTGGTCGGTGTTTTGCGACTTCTTAGGGCAGCGCAACCCCGGCTATTATCACGGCCCATATCGGCGAGTCGTTTCGCACAATCAAGAAATAAAAAGACACTTGTCGCCGCACGTCGAAGTCGAACGATTACTTCGATAATCGAAAGTCAAATTTTTCGGTTTTGGTCCAACAAAAATTTGCTAAAAACATATCGTTATTTGTGGCCAGTGATTTTTGCGCAGCGATTCTTAAGGATTTTCAAAGTTCAAGGTAAGGAAGATATTTGTTTTTCAACTCAATTTCTAAAATAAGGAAGCAATCCAAAAACCTCTGACATATTTTAATATTTTATTTATTGAAAAATAAACAATTTAATAAATATTAAAATTTATTCATGTTAATTTAACAAACTGAAATAAATTTAAATGATCAAATTAATATGTAAATAACATTTTATTCATTTCTCCATATCTACAAATTACAAATAATGAAAAAATTTTAATATTTCGTGTTCAATATTATTTCCATAAATTTTTTTGTCTGTCAAAGAAATTTAACAAATTAAAATGAATTTAAATAATGAAATTAATATAGAAAGAAGAAATAAACAAAATTCATTTTATTTCTTCATATCTGCAAATTATAAACAATAAAAAAAGTTGAAATATTTCGTGTTCTATTGTTTGCCTAAAATTTTTGCCTATTTTATTTGAAATAAAGGAATCTTCAACTAAAAACAAAAGATTTTCGTAGCCGTGCAAAAAATATACTATTGCCATTTGTGAAACTTTTAGTTTATCTATAGACTGTAATGAATGTTTTAGTTATCTTGTTTTTTTTTTGTTCTGGAAGATGCCATTACTTTAGACGAAAATTTTATTGATTGGTGATTCGCGATTATGATTGACGTGCTAGTGAAGTGTACACAGTAAAGAGTGAGTTAAAAAAACCGTGGGTATCGACACCTGCTGCAAGTCAAATTTTTTTTCCAACCTTATAATTGATACTTCTGTGGCAAATTGGAATAACCAGTTAACTGACGTTTTCCAAAAAAATGACATTTTCTGACAAAAATGTTCATTTTGATTCAAAGTTTCATCTCCAACATTATTCGATAGTTTTACCTAATATTTCGAGTGACAATTGCATTAAAACCAAACCAGTAAAGTGAAAAAAATTTGGAATAACCAGTTAAATGTGATAAATTTCGAAAAAACCAGTTAAGTGCACTTGAAATTAATCAAATTACCAATTTAAACAGATTTTGCATTAAATAAAGTGTTTTCTAGCCTGGGATTTTGAAAAATACATAAATTTAAGACATTGTAATGATACTGCTATAACTTTGTTGTACTTTTTTTTTACCAAAATATTACCAAAAATTACAATCTTCAATATGAAACAAAAAACGTTGCGTTACATTAATAGAAATGTAAGGTTTTTAGGAATAACGTAGTTTTTTTCTATTTTATACGAAATGCAGCAGAACTTTGATCATTTTAAAACCCAAAATTATATCAGACACTATCAAATAAATCTAGCTCTCTTAGCTACAAAAGTGAATTTTAGCAAACCCTTTCAATGTATTCACAGTTAATTGGATGTTTTTACATCATGTTGAAGTATCCATAGCAGGCCTTGATCAACTCACATTTGTTAGTATTTTGTTATAACTTGATTATTTCAGTAACGGTCAATCAACATTTCGGTAACTTGCTTCTCAGAACCTTTTATCTCGCATAACAATGTAATAAATAAATAATTACTGTAACATAACTGACAATATTGATTTATTATTTACGAATAATGAAGTTGAAATCAAAATTATCGTTTGAACATGCTCCGTAAAATTATGTTTTTTTTTCATAAATAATCGATGTTTCAACAAAAAATTTGGACCAAAATTGGACAAAGCGTAAAATTTGCAAAAATGTAAATAAATGATATTGTAAAAATATTTTATTAGAAATAGTTTTCAAATAAAAATAATAATTTGGTAAAATTGCAAAGCACTTCTGTATTTCCGTAGTATTTGTACTATTAAAAATCAGAAAAGTAATTATAGGAAATTTTATTCAATAAGTCTATTCATTATAGGAAATTTGAAATCCGATGAAGAAGAGCGCGTGAAGCGCGCTAGACATTCTAGTCTTGAAAAAAAGTGAAAAAACAAGATAAGTGACATAAACTGAGCCATAACCAGTTAAGTGTAACTTTTATCCATCATGCATAAAATTATTGATTTTATGTTTTTGGGGTCTCTTGGTATGACCTAACATTGTTCTAGCAAAACAAAAAACTGATTTCCTTATTGATATAGAATTTTGGGTATGTAAAACTTTGTATCTTAAATTTCTCGAAACGAGGTTCATGTCAGTTAACTGGTTATTCCAATTCGCCACAGATATAAATGTTGGTCTGGGTATAATTATTTCAATTCAAAATTGTTATCACTTTTGTTGGATCCAATTTTTCAGCAAAATGATATCAACGAAGGAACATAAACAAATAACCTCAATTGAAGATGGATAGGGAATTGGTCCAGAAATGTCTTGGTTCCGATGCTCTTCGAGCTACGCCAAAAAGTAGGACGTAACCCAGCAAATGTGTCTCGTATGAATGCTAAACTATCTTCCAATAAAAGTTCATCTTGATTTCAATACAATGAAACGATCTCTTATTCGGAACGAAAGAATTAAACAATTGCAATAAAAATTCGAAGATTCCAATAACGCTTCCAAATATCAGTTTTTGTATTATAAATAGGTAATAAATATAGATCAGTTTTGCCTCTTTTTTTTGCAGAGATGCGCTTCAGACACCGTGCATAAACGCTGTCCACAGTTATGTAACTATATTACGCTGAACAATGCAAACTTGCAAACGAAAGGGGAGGCTCTTTTTTAAAAAGATAAATGAAAGTTTTCAAACAAACCGAATCTATTTGAAAAATGATCTTTTATTATTTTAATTAACCCTTTTCGTCCCAATGGATTTCCACAGGTACAATAGAAAACTGAATAACTTTTTGATTTTTTCGATCTCGTTACCATTTTATCATGTTCTATTTTCAATCAACAAAAAAATTTGCCTGCAATCAAATGTTTCATAACTGAAAATTTTGTTCATTACAAAATACAAAAATTGAAATAGGGTTGCAAAGGGTTCGAGATGTATTTGTTTGAGTTGGCAATTATTGGATAATAATGAAGTCGAATTTTTATATAATATCATCATTCAACACCTGCGGTTTGGCAATTAAAAACGTTCGCTGGTTTGTATCATGATATCCAGATTATATAAACGTAATGAAATATTGAAATTGCACGACTGAATTTAATCAGTGTTTAGTAACAACAAAACGCCGCATCAAACTTATATTCTGTAACGAATTTGCAATAACCAGTTAAGAGTGTTAGAATCACGTATATACATAACTGGTTACTGCAATTTAGAACAGATATAAGGTTATACCCATTATCGACACCTGCATCTATCAGTTACATTTTTATTTATTAATTCATGAAATAAAATGTAAAAGTTTCTACAGAGTACTTTAGATCTATGATAAAAGCATATTAACTAAGTGTTTTAAATAAATAAAAATCTACTGAATGAGTTGCTGATTTTGTTATACGAATTTTTAAATTCAACTTGTCAATAATAGGTACGGTTGTCAGTGCATTTGTTTAAAAGCTACAAAAATAATGTCCTCGAAGAAATTTTTGTTTGAAACGGGTTCTTTGTAGTTTTTAGAAGTTCATTGATGATGGTACAGAGATTCGTAAAGTTTACGTTTGTTATTGACGAAGAAATGAGATTTAATATGACGGCAATAATAGGCTTACCTTTTTCGTGTGGGTGCAAACATAATTCACTGATACGTTTGTTTAAAGTCCATTACAATGTCATTTTTATTATTTGCTTACAAAACGAACTTCAATTCATAATATCTAATCCGAGATCTGATCACATAAATTGTCTAAACACATAAGTTTGAGGTTTTAAATTTTTATACATAAACATCAGGTCGCAATTCATCATGGTAATTACGTATGATTTGACGTCGCGTACGACGCAGCGAAAGAAAACGCGTGCAAAATCGTTCATGCCGGGCACATAATAAGAGACATTGATGCAATAATGGACAATGGGCTGTCCCTTTTTGTTTATGCGTAGTTGATCCATGAAGCGGGGACCCTTTTCTCGCTCCAATTCGCGCAACGCCCACGTCTAGACGTTTTTCTTATAATCGACAGTGACTCACGCTCTCAAACCAACCAGATGCATTTGAATTTTAAACTCGCGCCCGATTTTTCAACCCGACCAGTTGGAACAGGTTCGGGTCAAGGTTATTTGTACGGCCGGAAACTTTATTTCATTTTGCTACTTTCACGAGACGATTAAAATTAAATCCAATTAAATATTTAAATCAACTGAACGTTTCGATTTTGATTCCGTTTTATTAACATCCCTAGTGAAAAGGATCATATATTGTCCATACATAAAACATATATTAACCATACATAGACAATATATTGCCAATCTATGAACAATATATTAATTTTTTGGGAAAATTGCTAATATATTGCCAATATACAGTCCATTTATGAAAAAAATTAAAAATATATGGTCAACATATTATCAATATATTTTGTCAATATATTGGCATATATTGCCAATATACTGACAATGTACTGTCAATATATTGTTCATATATTGTCAATATATGATTTTATGAAAAATCATATATTGTCAATCTATTGATAATATATGGACAATATATGATCTTTTTTACTAGGGATAGCGATATATTTTTCTCCTTTCTTTTTTGCAGCGGGGAAAATGGCGAGAAAAAAGAGAAGGACAAGGAAAAGAAGAAAGGTAAGAATGATGAAAAGCTTTTGTTCGTTTTTGTCCGGAGATTAGGTTGATAAATAAATGATTGTGGACATTTCAGAAAACGCCGTCCAGCCACACTGTCACATCAC
The DNA here is from genome assembly GCA_025266255.1 of Trissolcus basalis. Lineage (NCBI taxonomy): Eukaryota > Metazoa > Arthropoda > Insecta > Hymenoptera > Scelionidae > Trissolcus > Trissolcus basalis. The sequence goes on from JAAMPD010000254.1 coordinate 219,959, forward strand.
GCTGAAGTGCACCCGTGAGGTGAGTGACTTGTGCAGTATTTTTAGACTCATGTCTTTGGCCGTCCGCCGAAAGAATATGAAACATAAGGTCAAAACGAGTGGTACACCTTAATCGGAAACGCAATTTTCCAATTTGCAATCTTGGTCACCGTTCGACAAATCCTGTTTGCGCTTTTATTTATTATTATTTTTTTTTTCGTTGTGAGACGAATTTTTTTCAATTAAAAATTGATTGATCAACGTTGAATGTTGATCAATCATTGAATTAAACCGGATTAAGTTTATGTGCAATTGATTATAAAAAAAAACAAATTTTGCTTTGTCCGTCGGACAGATTGCAGGTTTCAATGGTCTGAGCGACGCGCTGAAGAGGCTGGACTTTTTATCAGCCGTCCATGACTGTCGTCGCTTTAATTACATCGTGCGGCTGCTGGATCTGCTAGTGAGCCACAGAATGGGTGGACTTAGTGGATGCGCTCAACGTGTTCTTTTCAATATGTTGGAGGAGGTCGCCTTAGAAGGTATCCAAATCGATTTTTCTTTTCGCTAACCTCGTTAGCTTTTGTCTAAATAAGCATCCTTAGTTCCTCTTTTTCAAGTTATCATTTCTTTACCACAAAGATACTCTTTTCTCCGCCACTCTTTCCAGTCTCAAATTTTTGCAACAACTCAAAATGAGAACGATTTAAAGTGTACTTTTTTTATAGTCTTAAAAAAATTGTTTACATTTTGGAAGTTGGATTTGTTTAAAATTTGATTTGTTTAATTTAGTTGAGTGGCAGATTGGTTTTGGGATGTTGATTGGAGGTGATATGAAAGTAGATGATTTTGAATGATTTGGATGCATTTTCTGTTGCAGTTTCTTTGTCTCAGCAACAGACAGGGAGGTTGCGTCGACTAATCGAAAGAGTACGCGCATTCAGTGCCGGTTGTTGCTGGGGCGGCAGACCTCTGGGTTCCGTCATCTTGTGGGAAAAACACAAAGCAGCCTTAGAGAGAATTTTACAAATTGCGTCTTCCATTACTATAACTCAGGTATATTTGACCGAACAAAATGATATACATGCATTAACAACTCTTTTTCGTTTAATTACAAAATGCATCACTTTTCCTAAAATTGCCATCTTATGCATTTTAGTAACTACAGAAGTACAAACAGAAAATTTCATTCGTGCATTTCAAAAAACAAAAATCTGCAAATGGAGGCAAAATTTGTTTAAATTTTGCGTCTTATAAATGTATATATGAATTTCAAAAACGTTATTTTATTATTATTAACATGTTTCTATACAAATTTGTAACGCTAAATAAATGTTTGGAATTTTTAATGATGTACTACTTTTTTGAAGTTTTTTGAAAATGAAGTTATCCGTTTTTGTTTCGAAGCCACTGATTTAAGTTGGTGAATTTGATATAATGAATTTAATTATAATTATTGATATACATATTTTTTATTCAATTTGATAGCCTGACGAGAAGCAGCAGCCGCAATGGTCCGACTTGCCAGCTGAGTGCCGTCGCGAAGTGCTCCTACGGCTGAGCGATCCCCGCGACATCGAGGCGTCATCGGAAGCCTGCGAGCACCTCGCGATCCTGGCACAGGAGCAAAGAATCTGGCGGGAATTAGCTCAGTATCACTTCACGCCGCAACAAATTGCTACCACCCGACATAATAATCCTGAAAAAGACTGGAAAACTATATTTACTATTGCTCGAAGGTGATTGTCTGATCCACTTTTACAATTCTTATCTTATCGCTGTCCACGATACCGTTTTTTTTTTCACTACAGTTACAAAGAAAGTGAGATCAATCATGTTTTGCAAATACTCGTACGAGAAATCGTATCCTTGATTGTATGTGTATTGAAATTTGATTCTTACAGATGTTTTGGTCTCCGAGAGGAATATGCGGAAATGATTCAACTATGCCGAAACTGCCGTTGCCTGTTTTGGCGATCCCTAGGCCATCCATGCATCGCTGACCAAGATCCGGCCTTCCAGGAAAAGTTGGCCGACGTAGACCGCGCGACCCTCCACGTGCCGATTCCTCCGCAAACGTTTCTTAAATTTTTTTCCCTCTAAACTTGTGCGTTATTGCGAGACGAAACACAATTGCCCGCTTTGCACATCAAATGTTGCTTGCGACAAAATCCAATTCTGGCACGCGCGTGTGCAATAAATAAAACACTCTCGGTGTAGAGAACACTAATGGCAAATAAATCAATTTCGTTCCTCAGATGAATCTGAAGTTGTAAACCGAAAGTAGCAAAGGAAACAATGGTGAATAGAGATGATGCGTTGGAAATTGGCAGAATTTAAAATTAACATTGCATTCTGCAAGAGTCGAATCGAAGCGTCAAGCGCGGTTTAACTTCTTCTTTTGTAATAAACTTGTTGATTAATTTTAACAAATCGATTGCTTTCGGAGAAAGTGTTACGAAGGTTGTAGGCGGTTGAAAATTTGTATCTCGGTTGATTGTTATCGATGATGAATTTATTATTTACAAGAAAACGTCATTTTGTTTGATTAGCATTATTGCTTGTCGTTGCTCGTTGGAGTCTATTTAAAAAAATGTATCATGTTTTCAGATGTACGGAGAACTGTTGACTCTTCCGTTTATTCGAATCAAAATTATGGTTGTGAGAAGAAACAAGTGTTGTTTTTGTTATATATAATCGTACGTGGCATTTATTTTACATACAAATCGTTAACATTCGACAATATCTTTTTTCAATTTTATATCCGTTTTTTCTCTGATTCTCGGTGCTTTTTTATTTCGATCGAAAGAATTTTTTCCCCATAATTCTAATATATTAGAGACCATTTATCATAAGGTTTAGATGTATTTTATCCTTCTTATAGCGACGTATTGTGTCAAGTTTTAGAACTATCAGACTTTTGTTTGATCTTAAAAACAAGTTCCAAAAGCAAAATCAAAAACTTTTTCTTGCAGAAGACCAACTTTTCGTCTGTTGTAATATAATTACCGCATCTGTCCAAATGTTCGATAATAATAATTTACACGAGTTTCTGTCGAATGAATTCTGATAGTCTTAACATTTGAAAAACGTAATGATTCAATTTGAAAGAAATATAAAATATTTTGATTTTTCAAGTAGAATTTCAGGGCGATAAAGTTAGTATGAAAATATATAAATATTCGTCGGCGAACTTTGAAAACAATTGTGATTCAATGATAATTTATTTGAAATTTTCACAAAATAAAAATAAGATGACTGTTTCTTTGCTTTTCTTTTTCATTCAACTTCGCTCGACGATTATAATAAAAAATTAGACTCTGTGATGAAGATATACGCTACATATATAATGTCCGAACTTAATATATAATAAACGTAAAAAGAAAACATTCTGAGAAAGCACAATGAAAATTATAAATAAAAAATAATGTAATGCAAAAGATAAATTATTGCAAAGAAAAACAAACCTATTTCATCAATTGTCAAGTACAAAATGAACAGAAAAAAATTTTTAACAAATGAATAAATATACTAACATGAAAAGACGTTTGCATGTTCATATCAGATCACGAACAGGTTGACATCAAATTTTCGTTTCGTGTGTGTAAAACAAAGATATAATAAAAAAAAGAATGATATAAATGATATTTTACAAGAAAAATTAACAGAAGTATTTTATTATGCTATCAATGATAAAATTTTTCTGTATAAAAATGAATTCGATCTCCTTTATTGCAAATATTATTACGTTGAACTTAAGACTTATTAATTTTAATGAAGTGTTTTTCAGGCATCGTTGAATTTCAGTGAGGCAGCCCAAATAACAAAAGGGACACTCGATGGGAATTCGCTCTGACTGGAATTCAATTATGCTCGAAAAATTCAACTATACGAGAATGCACTCTCTGAACAAATTCATTAAGCTTTTGAGGAAGACCAAAATGCTTTGTACACAATCACATTTCGAATTACTTGCTTAGCTTATACGAATTGTAACCTTAAGGCATTGCAATGTCCGAATTTTAAGGCGTACTAAGAAGCGTCCAAAATCTCCACGAGATGTAAAGTGTGCTAAAGAAGAAACAAAAAATAATGATATCGACCCCCTTTACATTTTTGGCGGGTGAAATCCTATTTACACTACTTGTAAATACTATTACAAACAATGATTTTGCCGTAAATTTGTTTTAACAAAATCCAAATGAACATCGAAAAGTGATTGGGAAATAACAAAACTGTGAAAATAAAAATTTACTGCCAAAGCGGTATTACACCGTGACTTGAAAAATTGCGAAATCGAGTTGCGTTCGGTAATAAAAAAAAAAGAAAAAAAATAGAAAAGTATATAAAACAACAAAATCTTGCTCGTTACGTTACGTTTTTATATGCGCTTTTTACATTACTTCTCGGCGTATAATTTTAAATTGTTTGTATTGCATGAACCTAGAATGTACTAACCTAGTCATAATAGTAGGGTGACAATTCCGTGGAATTGCGAAAATTGTTAACATCCTTTAAAACTGTCTTTCTTTATTTCGAAGTTTTTTGTCGGAAAATTTTTACTGATGACTTTGTTGTCAGGCTATTAATAAACATTTATAAACGATGCGACATTTTTATAATTTTGTCTTGAGAAAAAAAAAACTTGTGAATAAAATAAGCATCGTATATAAATGAATTGTCAGAGAACTTTATTCGCAATTCGACGGAAACGTTCTTTCTATGACAGGAACTATCACCTGACGTAAGGAAAATCGTGGCAGCTGCTGCGAGAAAATCTGTTTTAAATGATAAGTCTCAAGATTATATGCGTAAATATATGAAGTCTCATCGTGAGAGGCCCATCGAAATCAGTGTAATATTTTACCTACTCATTGTTAGGCCATTGAAAAATAGAGCGGTGTTGTGCAAAATGCTTGGAAATAAAATCTATTTAAATAACTCAATTATTCTTTTTACCCTTTTAGTTTCAAAACATTTGCTCAATTTTTCATTTCATCGTTCGTTTCGTGTTTTATCCTGCATTTATTTTACGTCAACGGAAATTCCACAGTAGTCTTTCAGGCGCACATTAGCCTGTGACATTTTGGAGCACAGATCAGAAACGTGGTGAAATTTACTGGTCGCAGATCGAAGGTCCTCGTTGGATGGAATTTCTCCTATCTTAAGTTTGGTGATACGAGTTTCTTTTTTTATTTCATCAATAAACATTTTCCATGTCTGTAATAAATAAATTTAAAGTTTGTAAATGGGACATGAATCTATAAACTGATGTTTTGTTAAAGTTAAATAAATAAAGTTGTACACCTTCAGCCAAACTCGTAGCAAAACTTTTTTCAGAGCTGTGGTGTGTTTGAATTCCAACATTGTATAAATCATATCGATGGAATCGCTGGTACAGTGTACATCTTCCTGAACAACCTCGTCGACCAGTTGTTCAATTTTTTGCTCCAAGTTGTGTGTTTCGTGTTTGAAGCGTTGCATACGTCGATACCACTGCACGCTCGTCACGTCCAAAGAACATGCAAATGATTGACTTATCTTCTGTAGGGAATCGCAAAACGAACGGTGTATCTCTAAAAAGCGTAACTCATTGCACTTAGATTTTGGACCGCTTGATAGAGGACAGACATCTGTGACTCTGCAAAATTTTTAACGGTAGCATATAAATCCTTTTCTTTTATTGTCATACTTTATTTTGTTATTGTCATAGTTTATCGTGCAATTAATCTAATTGCAAAAATTCATATCATTAAATAAAAAAAATTTATACTTTGCAAAAATAGCCATTGAGTCACAAATTTCCATTAGGTTTCGACATCGCTCCTCGAATATTGTAACGTATTTGAAAATGTTTGACTTGATTGTCACCCAGGAAGATTCTTTTTCAGTCATCTACAAAATTGCAAAATTGACTGTTAAATCACAAATCTGTTTAAATTCAATTTTCAATTTGTTTTAAATATTGAAGAAATGCTCATTTACTTGATTATAAAATTGTTTGTATTTTTGACATGAAATTATACAAGTTTCTAGCATTTCTTTAGCTTCTGAGGTCTTTTTTTCAAAGATGACATTCAAATCGATAAAATTTTGGCAAACTTTGATCACTTGTAAACTGAAAAGTCGACACAGTTTTTCCACCCCATTGCTGAAAACGAATTCAAAAACATGTATGAATGATTTAGAAAAATTAAATTCTTAATAATAATTATACAATTTTAAGCTAAATTTCTTACAGAGAATTATAATAAGTTGAATTTTCAGATATATTTTTGATGAATGATAAAATTTTGATGGTATGCTTTTCGACGTCTGCAGGTTGTTTCAATATTTGACACTTTGTGAGTAAACTATTGACGTATCCTAAATTCAATTTTGCACTATTGAGTGCTTCCATTATTTCGGTCTTTAGTTGATAAATTTTTTTCGCACTCGGTGAATTTTCTTCTTTCAATTTTTCCAAGATGATTGTCACATTCTCGTTAGATAATTGTTGTAAGACTTGATTCAAGTTGGCATCTTAAAATGAAACAATATTTCAATATAACAGCAAATTGTTTATTATGTTAATAATATTTCGTTTTTCACGAAATTATAACCATGCATATTTTCACTGAAAAATTATCAAAATTATTAGAACTCTAATGGTTGTCAAATTCATCAATAATTAGTAAACTGATTAGTTAGTTCAGTAAAGTAAATATTTTTTTAATGATTAAAAATTAGGGTGATACTCAATTGCGCCGGATGAGATAATTTCATATGTAGTTGCGCCTAAATCTATGTGCAGTTCCGCCTAATTCTGCGTCCATGCAATTGCGCCGGAATAAAAAAAATATATGCCATTGCGCCGTAGATAAATTCTTAACAAATACCAATCATTTTTTGTATTCAAAATCAAGATCTCAGACGCAGTTCGCCCAGCGCGAATTGAAAATTCGTACACACTATTGAGTCAATTTCGCAGCCTTGCCAATTTTTCTCAGAGCAGATCTGATCATGATCTAAAAGTGTACAAAATTTCAAGTCGATTCAACTCTCGGAACATTACCAAAAAAAAGGTCAAAGGGTATCTCAGACACAGTTCGCCCGGAGCGAAATTTTTCTCAGAGCAGATCTGATTATGACCGACAAGTGTACAATTTCAATTCGGCGCAACTCATATATATTTTGATTCGGCGCAACTACGTAATCTAAACGCAGGATTCTTATCTATTTTTTTCATGTCGGCGCAATTGCAGAAGTCCCAAAAATTATTATTGAAAACTTTTTACATCTGTGAGCCCAAAATTGAACTTCATCAG
>JAAMPD010000254.1:227261-242165 GCA_025266255.1 Trissolcus basalis
GCGTGAAGCACGCTTGACATTCTAGTCTTGAAAAAAGTGGAAAAACAAGATAAGTGACATAAATTGAGCCATAACCAGTTAAGTGTAACTTTTATCCGTCATGCATAAAATTATTGATTTTATGTTTCTTGGGGTCTTTTGGTATGACTGAACATTGTTCTAGCAAAAAAAACTGATTTCCTTATTGATATAGAATTTTGGGTATGAAAACTTTGATCTTACATTTCTCGAAATAAGGTTCATGTCAGTTAACTGTTTATTCCAATTCGCCACAGACTTATATAACGACTTCTAACGTTGCATTTACCTCTGTTTTCATGGCGTATATCAAGGTTGAAAACTTTAAAAGATTATGTTCACAAAGCGTATATATAGAATCAAAACAAAGAACGAATAATCAAAACAAACGATAATTCGCTCTACAGGCGGGAGAAAAAAAGTAAATAAAACACCTGACTCCTTAAACGTCCCTTGAATAACAATTGTTTCGAAACATTAAAAACTTACATTTGGTATGATGAATAAAAGTGAGTATAAGTACAAACAATAATTATGATTTTAGTCAAAAATAGGTGAAAAACAATGAATAAAATTTTAGTACTAAAAATTGAAAAATTTCAACAAAATTTGACGATCTGTAGGTAAACAAAAAATTTTTTGGGATGATTATTGAAAAGTGAAATATTTGATTTTCATGCGATAAGAAAATAAGAAAGGATTTGAAAATTTTCAAACAAAGTCATAATAAAACAATAATAATAATCAAAACGAAACAAACTTTGTTTATTTGTATAAAATAAGGGATTTTTTAAGTATGTATTTTAAATTGCATTTTTAAATCGTATTTTAATATGCATTATATGCACCCTAGTAAAAAAGATCATATATTGTCCATATATTATCAATAGATTGACAATATATTTTCATAAAATCATATATTGACAATATATTGTCAGTATATTAGCAATATATGCCAATATATTTTTTTATTAAAAAAATAAAGAAAAATATATGGATGATATATTGTCAATATATGGTCAATATATAATTTTTCAAATAATATATTGTACGTATGTTTTATGTATGGACAATATATGATCCTTTTCACTAGGGGTATTATTGAATATAAATTTTATTTATATTATACAAATAGAAAAAAAAATAAAAACAATATATAAGATTATTAAACAAAATATCAACAAAAACAATTGATATAAAAAAATTTGGTAAAAAGAAATACAACAAATTATAATGGTTGGAAAAATAGCTTTTTATGACATTTATGAAATGAATGTTTAGAATATAAACAAAAACAAACAGGAAGGAAGAGTTTAATTTGAAGATTTTATCAGAAAAGCCTGTGAAGTCGTCGATTTCCTTACACGAGGGAGTAATAATTGAAATAATCTTTGAGATCTTTCAGACGGGGGCTGTCCAAATAAATGGTGTCGTTTCAAAATCGAACATAAGGTCGCGGGCAATGAATATTTCATGTCATAAAAAAAGGGCGGAAAGGTCCGAGTGCGTGTGCGGCAGTTTACGCGGTCAGTCTAGCATGACCGCCGGACAGATACACCACGTGTGTTCTCGTTTTGATTTGCTGCACGATTTAATTTGCTGGTCTCTTTGGTTTTCGCGAGGTTGACCTGTAGCACGTGCGGCTTCACACGATGCCCACTGATTGCGTGACTTCGTCGGCCAGATTTCACACGAACAATGTCGTAACATATGGAGCTCATTCATTATTACCAAGCCCTCCCATAAACAATTGTTTTAGTCAATAAAAAAACTTTGCATTATTTAGACCTCTCAAATCAATTTTTTCAGCGACAAGAAACAATTGCGTTTTTATTATGGTCACAACTATTTTTTCTGCGGTTTTTTAATGATGGCGAAGATTTTAATTTTTATTTGTCAAGTGTCATTACATAAAATATAATGTATTATCAATTTATATGAAACAATTATACACAAATGATACATTTGAAAGAGATGAAAAATATAATATAATAAATATTATAGACCCTAGTAAAAAGGATCATATATTGTTCATACATTGGCCATATATTGATAGTATTTTTAAATTGCTTTTATATTGGCAATACATAGTCCATATATGAAAAATATGCGAAATATATTGTCAATATATTGTCAATATATTGATAATATATAGACAATATATTATCTTTTTTACTAGGGGATTTGATATACATGAAAAATATAAACATTTCAAATGTATATTTGAAATATATTGGTTTAGCGCCGAAATATTTAGGCACCAGATATATAAGATTTATTAGTATTGTTTTTCAAAATTTTGTGCGCCTAAAACTGTTGCCTTTTAGGTTTTGGGACCTAAAATTTTTAGGTGCCTAAATTTTTTTGGCACCGAAATATTTAAGCGCCAGATATTTAAGATTTATTAGTATTGTTATTCAAAATGGTTTCGGGACCTAAAATTTTAGGCACCTAAATATTTTGGCGCCAGATATCTGAGATTTATTAATTTTGGCGCCTAAACTTATAGATGTCTAAATTTTTGAACGCATAAAGTTTCAGATGTAGGTATAAAATTTCGGGTCCCTTAAATTATGAGGGCTTAAAATTTGAGGGTTCTAGATATTTTAAATTTGTCCAAAATTTTGGGCGTTAAAATTTTAGTTTTATTCGCCAAATCTAATAAATGTAAAAAATCAAATACCTCATTATATAGATAAATATTAATTTTTTCCATATATATCATTCTTACTTTCACTTATTTGACTTGAAAATCAACTTTTGTTTCGTTTACCACAAACAAATCTTTTTGTTCGCAAACACAATTTCCCGTAATAAAGATATTTTTTATCACACAAAACTGTACAAACTTTTTGCAATGATTTGCTATTATTCTTTCCATAACTTTGAGGCGTACCGTGAATTATTAAAAGAAACAATATTGAACGATTTACGAAAAGAATAAAAGAGATTAAGCAAAAAGCAAAACGCAACAAGGATATAGCCATACATACAGCGGGATCGAATCGCGAAATTCGAAAGTGTTCGGTGGATCGATTTTCACCAATCAATCTGCATTTTTTCTGCGAAAGGGCACACGTGACGTGACGGTGAAAAAAATTTACATACTGCATAATGCATGTGCGACACCTTGGATGCCCGCCAAAACTATCGGAAAGTCATTGAAATGGCATTAGAACTGAACAAAACTCTGATCCCGATTTGTTATGCTTTTCACCGGCGCCATATTGGAAATCCTGACGGCTGCTCTATTAATTTCCGATCCAGCAAAATCGAAGCAAACAAAAAATAACAAATCTGCGAACCAAAATAAACAATTTTTTGTTTTGTCTTAAATCTTCTTATTGTTTATGATTTCGATACTTTTGTCGTTTGTAATTTTTTTTCTTTTTTTGTTAAATTTGATTAAATTTGTTGAGAAATATAACAAACGATGAAAATCGGTTACTGGCATGACTTTTTCATTACCCTTAATATGAAATGTTTTGACGTGTTTATCTTTTTTTCTCCCCTGTGGCTTTCTGAGGTTATTATACCCCTTTTGGCCAAGTATGTTGGCTACGCACTAATAGGGGCCTAGGTCACCTGTAGATTTCTCAGGCTCAATAATGCATTGACAATGTGAAGCATCGTCTAAAACACGGGGGTGAATTACGCTTGGAGCTATGAGGCCGATAGTGCTACCTTTATCTTTTTTCTTTTCGCCGAATCACATGTTTTGTCACTGTATAACTCTAACCAACTTTCATAACAAATGTTCTCAATCTTTTATTTGTGAACCAAAGAATTCATGTTAGAGGTCATTCAAGTCACCTTGAAAACTAAAGCAATAAATTTCTTTTTACAAATTCTTTCTAACATTTACGTTTTTGTTTGTAAATAAATGTTTAATAAGAAATCAACATTTTTTTAAAATTCTTTTGTTTGTTTGTGTAAAATGTTGTTTACAAATACAAAAATCATTTTTTGAGGTCATTGAGTTAGTCCACCTTGAGAATCCGATCTAAAATATTTTTGTTTACTTTTAAGTACATAAATTTCAAATTCTCTTATTTATGAACAACAAAGTTTAATTTATTTATTTCGGAAAAGGTCATGCAGTTCACCTTGACAACCAAAACAAATCCTTTAATTATACAAAACTTTCTTTTTACCGTTTTTTCATAATTATATTTTATAAAATGATGAAATGTAATTTTTTTTATAATTACAGGAAATTGTTTGTAAATAATGTAAATAATTTATTCATGTTAGAGGTCATTCAAGTCACCTTGAAAACTAAAACAATAAATTTTGTTTTACAAATTTTTTCTAGCAACATTCACGTTTTTGTTTGTAAATAAATGTTTGATAAGAAATTAACATTTTTTTGAATCCTGATGTTGTTTACAAATACAAAATTCATTTTTAGAGGTTATTAGTTTATCCTGAAAAAAATAACTCTTGTTTCTTAGAGGTCATTCAGTTCACCTTGAAAATCCCATCTAAAATATTTTTTGTTTACTTTTTTATGTACATAAATTTCAAATTTCGTTATTTATGAAATGAAAAAGTTTAATTTTTTTATTTCGAAAAAAGTAATTCAGTTCACCTCGAGAACCAAAGCAAGTCCTTTAATTACAAAACTTTCTTTTTTCCGTTTTTCCATAATTATATTTTATAAAATGATGAAATGTAACTTTTTTTTATTAATTGCAGAAAATTAGTTTATGAATAATGTAAACAATTCATGTTAGAGGTCATTCAAGTCACCTTGAAAACCAAAACAAATCCTTCAATTACAAAACTTTCCTTTTTCCTTATTTTTCATAATTATATTTCATAAAATGATAAAATGAAACTTTTTTTTTATAATTGCAGAAAATTGTTTGTAAATAATGGAAGAGGGTGTTCGTGGCGAGGCGTTGTGCAAAGTCTGTGGGGACAAAGCATCCGGAAAGCATTACGGTGTTTCCAGTTGCGACGGCTGTCGGGGATTTTTCAAACGTTCGATCCGCAGGTACGCGAGGTAAATTCACATATCAATTATTTAATTGATATCTCTGCGGTGAAACCAAACAAAAAAAAATTAAACAAACACAATAAAAGTCTGTGTAAATAACATTTGTAGGATGTAAACAAAAACAAAACTAAAAATGTTTTTTTTTTCAGGAATCTAGATTATGTTTGCAAAGAAAACAACCAATGTATTGTGGACGTTTCTCGTCGTAACCAATGCCAGGCTTGCAGATTTACAAAATGTTTGCAGGTCAACATGAAACGTGATGGTAAACAATTTTGTCCTGATAAAAAATGTTTGAAATAAACAAGAATTAGAAAAAAAATTAAAATTAAATAAAAAAACATTGTTTTCAACTTTTGAATTGTGTTTAATAATTTATTTTTTGTTATTTTGTAGTTTTGTGATAAAAATGTAAGAAATTCAGAATTTCTAATTTGTTGACATTTTTTTCTTTATCAACCCTAGCAAAAAGGATAATATATTGTCCATATATAAAACATATATTGACAATATATTATTTCCAAAATCATATATTGACCATATAGTATCAATATATTGATTGTTTCTAAAGATTGCTAATATATTGCCAATATATGGTTGATGTATGAAAAATATTTAAATTAAATGATCAATATATTATCAATATATTGACAATATATTAATCAGATAAGTTAAAATTTTTTTCATATATGAACTATATTGACAATATATTAGCAATTTTTGAAAACAATCAATATATTGTCTATGTATTGTCAATATATTGTCTATATTTTGTCTATATATTGTCAATACATTGATAATATATTAATAATATATTGTCGATATATTAACAATATATTGTCAATCTATGTCTTATATATGGTTAATATATGATCCTTTTTGCTAGGGTTATTTTTTCAATATTCAATCTGGCAAAAAATAATAATTGCGTGACAAATGAGATAATTTGGCGAGATGTTTATTTTGATAGGGTATATAATTTGTGAAGGTAAAAAGCTGCGGTGACCCTCAATGCAAACACGAGTAATAGCGCGAAAGATAAATTGAGTCACCCACATGTAACACTAGATACTGACAAAGATTCGTGTCAGTCGCAGCGATGCTGTCGATAAAACGCGCGACCCCAGCTCTTTATTGTCCAAACACTTAATTGCCGCTTTCATATCAATTAACAATGTGAGAAGACGAATCTGCTTGAGATCTGTGCAAACAACTTTGATTCCTAACGAAAAAATATCTCACTTCACTTCTAATCAAAATTATTTTATTTTTTTTCTTCGTCTTTTTTAATACCTTTTTACATTTTGCAATATGTCGAAAAAAATTTTGAAGTGAAAAAAAAAATCGGATTTTTATAGTAAATACGAGATGCATTAATGGAAGAAAGAAAGTGCATTAAAGCAAGCTTTTTGCCTGAGTTTACAAACGGTTGTCGGGTACTCTTAAGGAAATGTCACTTTCAGCCGTCCAACACGAAAGGGCGCCGAGAAGCACGTCATCGTTGATAGCAGCGGCGCGCCGCAATACATCCACGGTTTACCCGGGGACGTCCCACGTTTACCACAGTGCTGCCAACCCCTATCATCCCCTTTTATATCCGGGATTTTTTTCCTTCAAACCATTGGTACCAACATTTGCAACTGGTGTTGGTAAGAATTGAATTCTATATTGATAATTTACCATTTGAAAACTAATTAACTAAATCTAGTTTTTTATAAACTGATTAGTGGTAACTTTTTCTAAAAGTCACTAGATCTAGTGATTTTTCATAAGAGTATATAATATTCAGATTTTTTAATATGGTGAATTCAGTATTTGTATTCAACTTGAAATTTTTATTATTGAAGATTTTATTATCAGTGAATTATGATGAGATTTTGAAATCCCTAGATCCGGTCTGATGACTTTCGAAAATAGAACCATACATTTTTTAAATTTCATGAATTAATTTTTTTTTCTGTGAATTGACTTACAGTAATTAGAAACCAAAATTTCGTTATTTGCAAACTGATTTATAGTAACATTTTTTGAAAAATATCTAGTGATTTTTAATAAAAATTACAATATTAAGATTTTTTAAAGTCTAATAACTTTTTTTATTGATCTATTATTTTTAAATTGATCTATGAATATATTTTGTGTATTTTCGTTGATCTGATGATTCGCAATAAGAATTTTAAAATCCCAGATTGTTTTAAATTTTGAGATTTCAAATCTCTAGAATGTTTGCGAATGTTGTGATATTAAACTTCTATTTATCTTTTTTTATAAATTGAAATACGATAGATTATTACTTAATTTGTTATTTTTTAATAATTAGTAATTAATAACTTCTTCTGTTTTATCTATCAACTAAAAAAAAATATATATATATATACAAACTCATACGGAAGTTCAAACGAACATTTGGACTAATTTCTAGAAAATTGGTAAAAAGGTACTAGAATTTAAAAAATTCAATTACAAAAATTTCAAAAAATTTGAATTTTTTGAAAGAAAGAATTTAATAAGAACTTGAATTGAATATTTTTGTTTCTAAAAAGTAATTTGTCAACAGTAGATGCCAATGACATATTCAGACTCAAATCTCCGTCTCATTTTCTACCAAGAACTGCGGTTGAACCGATTTCCGCAACGGCTAAAGAAGATGAAGTCACAAGCTCGGAAGAAGCTGCAGCTAGCGATCGGCCGCACAAAACTGGTTAATAAAATCAATATTAAAAATAAATATGACTCCAAACTTTGATCAAAAAAATCTATAGCAATCATTTTTACAGAAGAAATTGCTAATTCCCGATTATCCACACCAATTTTGGGAAGTTCCATCCCGGATCATATGGTGCCTTCGTTTTCTCTGATGCCAACTGAAAATATTTACGACTTTGCGGCAAAGTTACTTTTTTTGGCTGTGAAATGGCCTCAGAGTATATCTTCGTTTCTTCAGGTATACAAAAATAAAATATCTTCAATAAAATACCTCAATAACTAAACAGTAGAAAAAAATGGTGTTTTTTCAAAATTTTACAGAATGAGTACATAATATACAACGATACATAATATAAATTTCAAATTTCAATCTTATATTTGTAGTTTTTTCTAATCTTTTTAGAAGTTGTAAATTTTCAAAATTATTTTTGGTTACAGTTATCTTATAGGGACAAAGCAATTTTAATTGAAGAGTCGTGGAGCGAATTATTTGTCTTGACAGCGGCGCAGTGGAATTTTCGTGTTGAGGAGGGCACTTTGATTCCGTCGACCGTACCCTTGGAACGTAAACATATGCTCACAGAAGAAATCAGAAGGTTCAGAGATCTTTTAGCAAGATGTGCAATTTTACGATTAGATCACTCGGAATATGCTTGTCTCAAGGCTATTGTTTTATTTAAAGGAGGTTTGTTCAAGTTTTGATGGTCATATGAGCATGTTAGATCAAAGTTTTTGTCAAAATTTAATCAAGTTACATTTAATGTTTGTATATTACATTATTTAAAAAGATAATATAAATAAGATCGAATATTTCGTTTATAAACCAACATTTTTTCTTTCTAATTTGATATCAATTATAATTTCAAATGTTTTGGATTTGTCATCTTTGGCTTAATGTCTTATTTTAATTTTATACATAAATACACTGAGAAAAAATTTATTTCAAATGTTATAATTCATCATAAATGAACATTTACTGAATTTGAATGAATGAGCATAAAAAATTAATATTAAGTTCAGTATTTGTATTTGCTCATTCATCAAAATTTGCTGTAAGTTCAATCATTTTTTAAGAATTTTAGATTTGTTATAAAATACTTTTATTGGAAAATATTGAAATTTCATATTTTCATGACGTGAATAACTTCTTAGTTTTATATTTCAATTCAATATCAACGTTTGATTTAATTTTAATTATAAATTCCTCAGTAAAAAAGATCATATATTGTCCATATATCATCCATATATTAACAATATATTATTTTCAGCAAATGATATGTTGTTCATACATTGACAATAGACTGGCAATATATTGATCATATATATATGTTCACATATGTTTTTCATATATGGACTATATATTGGCAATATATTAGCAATTTATCAAATAAATGTTCAACGTATAATTTCTGAAATAAAATATTTTCAATATATGTTTTACGTATGGACAATATATGATCCTTTTTACTAAAATTATTACCTAAGTTTGTCACATAATAATTGTATTAATATTTTAACAGAATGTCGAGGTTTGTGCGATGCCGGACGAATCTTTGCATTACAAGAACAAACGGTAGCACTTCTGAGTGACAGGGGCGCGGCACGAGTCGGTCAACTCCTTCTTCTATTACCATCAGTTCGGGCACTTTGCAAAAATACCCTGAAAGAGTTGTTTTTCAAGCCAACAATCGGAGATGTCAGCATCGTAAGACTATTAGAGGATATGGTCATGTCCACAGTTACAACTTAATTAAAAAAAATGATGAAAACAAAAAAAACCTACAAAAAATGAAATAGTGTGTAATACAATAACTATTAAAAATTAAAAAATTAAAACACAATACAACACCTAGTTCTAAATTCCTTTTATTTTAACGAACATCATATCATTACAAGTTTTAATTTTGATTTATTTTCCTTTTATTTGCTTTTTTTACAGTTATTAATTGTTGATAATATAAAAATTATCATGGTAATGCAGTTTAAGTCGGTAATTTTAACAAAAACGTAATTTACCTGGTGTTTATCAAGGGAAGGCATTTTTACCGACAGAAGATTCGGTTATCTCATGAGACAGTCGGCAAAAACGTTCCCATCACTGTTTGATCACAAATTGATATTTATGAAACCAAAAATAATATTGTTCACTTACAAAATTTGTACTTTTTATTTTATTTCAAATTTGCGTTACAATTGCATGATAATTAAAAACAAATTTGTATTCTGTCGGTAACGTAGTTTTCATATTCATTCATTCTTATCAGCCGATTGAAGAAATCTTTATTACCGACCGAGATAACAAAAACTGTTTTTGTATTTCATTTTGGATAAATTTTTTACTAAATTTCATTTATTCAAGTGTTTATTTATTTTTCCTAAAATATTATTTTTATTTTAGGTTAAAATGGCAAGTTTCAAAAGAGATGCAGAAGCAGTTGAAGTCTCGTTGCTCGAGACCGAAAATAAAAGATTGCAAAAAGTGTAAAGCGTTGGTATTTTCCCAGATAGATCTGCAAGGAGAAGAAGGGTGACCCAAATTCAATTTGAAAGGGGTAACGACCCCGGATAAGAGGTGTGCGTTCCCCTCATATCGGTCCCTTGAAAGATTCAATCACGAATGGCGCGGGGCTTTTGAATGTATGGACGCGAAACTAGGCCATTCTAGTTTTAGCGAGTGGCATTGTTGCGCCCAACGAAAAAAAAAAAAAAAGATCAGGATCGGCAACGCCGGACACGTCGTTTCATCCAATCTATAGGGTGTGCCGATCTCTCAAATTCCCATTAATCACCTGCTTTCACATCTCAAGTGCAAATTCATACGCCAAATTTGAACAAAAAAATTCAATTAACAACAAGTTCTATGCTTACAGCGAGAACGTGATTCAGCGTCGAATCTGATGATCTTTTATTTTTAATTTGACCTTTTTTGTTTTCAATTTGAGGTTAGGTATATATTTCTTTTTATTTTAAAATACTTGTTTTTCAATTTCCAATAATTGAAACCCAACTTCAATTTAAAAATGTTTAAAAAATATATTTTTTTAATCGAATTATTGTTTTGATGTTTAAAAAAGAGTTAGAGGTCATTTAATTCACCTTTAGAATCTTATCAATAACATTTCTATTTACGTTTAATTTATCTTGTAATATTTTTTTTGTAAGAACATACATTCTTTGTTTTCATTGTGTTGTTTATAAGTATACAAGAATACAATTCCAAACGGTCATTCGATTCACCTTGAAAATATAAACAAATGTGAATATTATTTAGTCTTTTTTTTACCAACATTGATGTTTGTTTTATTTCAATTCATTATTATTTTTATTAAAATAAAAAATAGATCTTTTTTCGTAGAGGTCATTCATTTCACCATAAAAATCAATACAATAGAACTTTATGTTTACTATTCCGTAATTAACTTTTGAATTTTTTGATCTATAAATGAAAAATGTTTGTATATTTTGAAAATGATCAGTCAGTTCCCTTTAAAACCGAAACAAAAATTTACCATAATTATTTAGATTCTCAATTGACCTTGACAAATCTAAACAATAACAATTTTTTTTTAAACATTTACTTAGTTTTTAAATGAAAATTTTTCGAACGAAGTTAACATTTTTATTTGATATTTTTTCCGAACAAGAATACAAGAACAATTGTTTAGAGATCATTTAATTCACCTTGATAATCAAAACAATAACATTTCTTCTCGAAACATTCGCTTTTTTGTTTGTAAATAAAGAATTTTTTACGGAAGGAAACTATTTTATCGAAAATTATTCATTTTACTTTTATAAAATTTTTTCGAAGGTCATTCAATTTACTTTCAGAAATCAAAACAATAACATATCGTATACTTTTCTACAAAATCGGCTTTCTTGTTTGCGAACAAATCATTTTTAATAACGATAAACATTTTTTCGAACTTTTGTTACTTGTTTCTGTCTCATATTGTATATTTTTAATTTTATTGCAATTTTCGTTTTCCTCGTCGCATTACTTTGTTAACAGTTTTGGTGGTTCAATTTTCATTTCAAATATAAATATTTTGCGAATATTTATCCGTTGTTTTATTTCGTTGGATGAAGAAATTTTTTGTGTGGGAATTGGCGGTAACAATGGCGTGGATCGCGGCTCGGTTCGCGGCACCGTGTCGGTTTACAGTCGGAGCACAATGCGTATCGGCTTGTGAGAAAACCGAACGAGTCTTGTCGGTCATTGAGTCGGTTTTCCGTGCGGCCATTCATCCCTCTGGTCTTCGCGCGACAATGAGAATCATATCGACTCCTGATTCCATCAACTTCCGGGTTCGCTCGCAACTTGTTCGCTCCAAAGTTCAAGGATCGCGCCGACCGTTGAAAATCGGACGCAAATTCCCATCTATCTCGCATGCAATTATTCACTCTCCCGTAATCTGGGGTGAAATCTCGTTCTCGCATTATAACCCCTTTTCGGATAAAAACCGGCAATAAAGCAACCAGGAAATATCTTTTTAAGTAGATTTGTTTGGCTTGGTTTATGTCGCTGTCATCTTTGATTTGTTATTTTTTTCAGTTCAAATTCAAGTTCTAGGAGCATTTTTGCAATTTGTTTTTGTTCTCATTCTAGATTCGATAGGATTCAAGTTTTTTTGTACCTATTCAACTATCATAAAAATATCAATTACATTTATAAAGATTAATTGAAAAATAATAACTTTAAAATCAATTTTTGATCTTTTTTTCCCCAATAATCTCAAAAAGTATAAAATCAAATTGAATTGTTTGATTATCTTGTTTGTTAGAATTGCTATTCAGTTGACTTTGGAACCGAAAAAAAAAAAAAATTTTTTTATTTGTGAATTTTTAAAAAAACATCTTTTTTGTCTGTAAATAATATAACAATTTTATGCTACATGTTTGCTATTTCCTTTTTACTATTTACTTTAATAAGTTGAGAATTAAACTATTACCGTGAGAATTAAAAAACAAAAAATCATATATAAGTAATTTACTCGATAACTTTTCAATTATTTTGATAAATAGAATTCATAATCATTATACATTTAATCGATAAAAATACAGAAAAAATCATTCGATTCTTCTTGAAAAACGAACAAATGAAAACTTTCACTCATAAGTACAAATATCATTTTTTTCCAAAGGTCATTCAGTTAACCTTGAAAACCCAAAAATAAACATTTTCTTTCAACTGTCTTTATAAAATTTATTATTGTTATCATTCGTTAAGGTCAGTGGGACAAACAAATTTAAATTAAATAAAAAAATTTGCTAATTTAAAACCATAAACTGCAGATTCAATCATCAATACAAATAAACTAGAATATTCATAAACAGTACTAATATTTTGGTTTGAAAATTAATTAAAAAAAAAAAAAAGTGGATTTTAGTAATTCAACATAAATGTGAAAAATTATTCAAACAGAAGACCGGATTGAATACTACAAACAAACGCTCAAAAATTAGCGACTTTGACAGTACCCGGAAATATTTGCTTTGGAAAAATAAATGTTTAGAATTGGATCAGTAACAATGAAAAGATAAGAGCAACGTTCAAGCTTTGCACTGTACGATTTTTCTCATAGCACCCCCTTGGCAGGGCACCCCTAATTGGTCGATCGGCGGTAGCCATCTTTGGCATGGGCGTGTTCCTTTGTTACTGCAAGGGTGAGTCACCCCACGATGATGAAAAGTCCACGTGGGATCCCATGTCACCCCTACTTAAGTTGCTTTTTCCACCGATCCTTCCTGGTCCCTCCGATCTCCAAATCCTAGCTGCAACGCTCTTATCTGTATCGAAACTTTTCCGTTAGCAAACCGATATCCTAGTATTTTCACAATCTTATACCGTTTCTTCAAATATCCCAAAACTAAACAAACAAAGTTTTTCAATTTCTAATATTAAATTTTCCAAGACTATATTTTAATGAACTTTAATGTATTAGAATATTTTTTATTTATTAAATTTGGCATATTAAAATATTTAGAGCCCAATTTTAGACGCTGAAAATAATAGATCTCATATATTTGGCGCTCAAAACTTGAGACTCCCGAAATTTAAAGGGCCTGAAGTTTTAGCGCCAAAATATAAAGAATCTGAAATTTTAAGCGCCAAAATTTGAGACCCCCAAAACTTTAAGTATTGAAAAAATTAGACATCTAAAATTTGGCGCCCAATATTTTTGGGCGCCAAAATGAACAAATTTCAAATATATGTCACCCAAATATACATATAAATATATCTACATTGTTTATGTATTTCAAAATTATAATATTTATTATTATACTTAACTTCTATAAACAAATACATAGTATTATATTATATATAATATAATATATAATATAGTATATTCAAAATATAAAATATATAATATTATATTATATTAACAGATGTGTATATTAATTTACTTTTTTTTGTATTGTTCATTTAATTTATTTTTAAATTATTTTTTTTTAATTTCACATACTCATGCGGTTTAAATACTCTTCTTTTCTACCGAAGGATCCATTCATCAGTTCCTCGACGATTGATTTGTCGCAGTTTGAAGTTCATTGACCATGAAAGGAAATGGAGTTTCGCAAAAAGTTTTTTCAATGAAAGATATGATGTATGGTTTGCAACCGATCACTGAAAACTTTTGTATTTGTGGGATTGAATTATCGACAGAATCCAGGTGGACGATTCCACCTGGTGGTAATAAACTCGCAAAATTGCTTATCTATTTTTAATGATTCTACAATCTTCAAACGTATAATTACCAATTCAAAAATAAATAAATAAAATAAATTCTAGTGACTTTTTCTAGTGGAAAACTCTAACTACCAATTTTTTTTAAATATCAATTTGTTCAATTTTTTTCAGACAAATATTAATTTTATATTAAATGAACCAAAATATATTTCTAGTAATTTTTCACTAGAAAAGACATTTTATGACTTCCCTAGTGAAAAAGAGAATATATGAAATGATAATATAGGGGCAATATATAATCAATATAATGGAAATATAATGCCCATACATAATCAATATAATGAGCATATAGAAAACGTATATGGCCATATATGAGGCTTATATTACCATATATGGTGATATATTCCGGATAGCTAAACGAAAAATTGAAAAAATTTCATTAATATTATTATTGTCATTATATTGGCAATATATTGCTATTATAATG
>JAAMPD010000255.1:0-67354 GCA_025266255.1 Trissolcus basalis
ATTTAATGTTCTTCTAAGAATGTAATTTGATTCAACATCATTTGTTACACATAACTTTAATAAATTACTTTTTTCAACGAAATTACTTATTTTGTTCAATGATATACTGAATAGTGAGAAAGTCTTTCTACTTCACATTCCTTAAATTTATGAATGCATTCAACAAATCCCACTCTTGAATTATCCAATTAGATTTTTCACTTAATCTTTTTATTGGGACATTCTAGTACTAAGAATTATCCGTTCACCAGGATTCTAACGACGACTAAAGTCGTTCAATGTGAAAATCTCATACACTTACACCTTTAATAAAGACTTTAAAGTTTAATTAGACGCAGAAGTCTCGTTTAATTTGTGCATGTTGGTTTTAGTGTAACCTTTAAAGATCGGTCAATTTGATATCCATTTTATAGTTCACATGAGAAGTAAAATCTGTGTTGTTACACCCAAACTTCGTGTTACGAACCATTTTGGTTTATTTTATATTTTATTTTTCTGCTCTGATGAAAATCTTATCATCTCAAACTGACGTATCATAAATTGTCACACGACTGAAAACATGAATTGGGGTAATTGCGACAACCAAATATCAAAATCGATTAAAATCCCTTTACAACTGTCTAACCAATTCTTGGTATCAGAGGGAATCCGGGCCCTAGACGTCACACATAATTTTTTAGCAGGACATACTTTGTACGAGTAGATTGGACACATTACATGACGTCAAATAAACTAAAACACTTTTTCTAAGTGGTCGGCCGAGGGGAACTATTGCCTCGGTGCGACAACCAAATAAATAGATTGTGTTAAAAAAAATTTTGTTAAAAAAGCTTTTTATAAAGATGAAATTAATAGTAAAGATTAAAATAATTAAAAAGAGAAAAAGATTTTTTTTAAATTCATATATAAATTCACTATCAGTAATGTTAAATATTATCCCACTTGTCACAATTGCTCCAACTGCTTTTAAATGAAAATGAAACCCGATTTCTTCGCGTGCCCAACAAACTAATTACCAGATATATTTTAAAACGGGTCACAAGAGAGCTAGATTCAAACTCTACTTTTATATTAGCATCATTAAGAGGTTCTTTTAACGCTTGCAAACAATTTTGTTGCTCTTGTAGATTCAGTGCATGAAACATGCTTCTAAATATGTTTGCAACTATGGAATTATTCTCAAAGTGTTTATTACCTTGATACATTAACTTGGGCACTTTCAGTTCATACGGATATGCAACTTGAAAAAACAAAACGAACACTAAACTGGTACAAGCCAAGAGACAAGAGAGCTATTTATTTTTATAATAAACCATCTGAATGATGACAAAAAGCTTTGCAAGCTTTGTTACGTTTGGCATCAATTATATGGATTCTTCTGTTCAATGGCGAAACAAACGAAAGAAATCATTCATAATATTCGTTGAATACACAAGTATTATTCTTTCATAAGATCTTGAAGAGAATTTATTCTTTATTTAAATAATTGTTGTATCTTTTTTGTTGAGTTAGGTGAGTAAACATTAGTTTAAAAATGTATACTTTCCCTTTGAAAATTATCTCAGTATGATAATTTTGTTGCATTGATTAAAAGACGGACATTTCGTCTGAAATTCATTTGTTCGCGCCGTTTGACTTACTCGAGCAAACTTTATAACAACTTCGAATATCAAATTGTCCATTGAAAGTTGTGAATGCTTGCTCAGATGGAGTCAAAACACCAAACAAAATAGCCCGTCAAATGAAACAGTTTGTTATTTCATTGTTACGGAAATAGACAAATCATTTTGAATGAAATACGTTTTTATAAAACACGCATTGGAATATTTCATCTGTGGAATTTAATATTTCAAATTATTATAAAGCCTGATCGAATCAGTCAATTAATAGTCCAGGCAGAGTTATGTATTCAAGTATAAAAAAAGCTCATCAGAAACCGATATTGGTTATGAGTTTCCATTACTGGATCGTTAGATATTTTGAAACTTCTACTAACAATTCTACTAACAAAAGTTTTGCTCGTAGTTAGACATTACTATTCGACACAACTATTAATAACGTACATTTCTGGTTACTTTAAACCTTAAAATATCATGTTTGTACATATTGAATATGTACATCTCACATTTATAATTATAAATTACTGAGAAATAGTTTTTCTACCAACAAAACACATTATGAACATGCATCGAATATATTGTAAGAAATAATGAAATAATAAAAGCATTACATTTTAAAATTATTATTCTTATATTTTTATAATGCAACTGTTTCATTACAGGTGAATACTAAAGAAATAATAAATAAAAAGTGCACATTTTAAAAATTTTCCAAAATTAATCGGATCAATTTAAAAAAAGAGGCAAACGTAGTAATGCTATATTATTTTTATCTGATCAAGCTTTTATAAAAAAAAACGTATTGACGTTGAAATATTGGTATCTATAGATCAAATCTACCAATATAAATGAACGAAATATATCATATTAGTCAACTTTTTTTCCTTAAAAACAAACCATGATTTGTTTCAAATTTATTATACGGTTTGACGAAATTTATTTTTCTCCCTAATAAATAGTCCCTCAAGCTCTCCCGAAGAATAGTCGGACGGAAAGAAGGGCACCTTTGGAAATTAGGACGACCACCTTTCAATTGGAACAAACTAACGAAGGACACGAATTTCCAATTGTGTAGGCTGAAAATTGACACTCATAGCAATCGATTTTTCCGAAATGACGTGAAGATGTTTGGCAACCGAAAAATATTGAAGTTGACAGTATAAAATAGCGTTATGTTAGTTGGTAACTAGGAAACTACTGCACTACGGTGTTGGCTACCTGCCATGGACACACCCTCTCTCTCTTCGTTGATCCCTACTTTTTTTCATTTTTTTTTTCACTTTCTTTTTTTCATCTTTTTTGACACGATATTAATACTGATACTGATACGAACCAATAACAATAAATAGTAACACTTGGGTCAGATCGAACAGATTGGGCAACCTCGATCAATCTAAATTAGCATAAAAAACAATTCCAGCTGTTTATTGGCCTCAATATGGGAAACTCGAATTTCTGATTTTACAATTTTTTTTTTTAATAGGAAAACTATGGATGTGTGTCAATATTTCATACTATCGTTATTGATAGCAGAGAAGATTAAGTGTATTGGACATATTTTATGGAATACCAATCCACTCTGTAAAGGATGTTGATCAAGAAACAAAACATAAAAAAGATATTTTTGTCTTAGAAAAAAGCTTAGTGTTCTAAATTTAGTATTTTTTCATTAAAACTTGATGATCGCTCAATCAGGCTTCGTAAAAATGTCACAGACATTTTCGTGTTTTTTTTCTATTTCAGTGAAAAAATCTTTTTTATTGCATTCCTCTTTTACGTATGTAGAATAAAAATATATAAATATGTCAGATTGTAAGAAGTATTTGCATCGGAAGTTGGCGCTCGGTCTTATGTAAGAACTCACATACATAATATATATCTGCTGAAAGGCTGCAGCATTTGTTAAATCTACACACATATGTGAAACTAATTCAGACACTTATGTTACCGTTGAATTTCGAATGTATTCAGATAAGCTTCATGGTTTTTGAAAGATAAAAAAATCCAGTTTTTTATATTGAGAGGAGGCTGAAATTGCCTACTACTAAAAGTGTCAAGAAACAAGTATTGAAAAGTTGTTATTTGTTCTCACTTGTTATCTAGGTTTCTCAAGATATATACCAATGTATGATCTCAAAGAGTTGGCAAGTGGAAATTTTTTCACGGTCTGCCAGAATAGATTCTTGCAGTTTTTTTCATCACAAAAAGACAAAGATCCCTTGAACGGCTTTTAAGTGATAAAATGTATGTACTTAACAAACTTTTATTATGTAGGATCTCATTCTATAACTCAAAGCAACTCTTATACTTTGTAGACGATAATTTTTGACTACCTAAAATGTTAATTTTCCAAACAGGTTTTCGCACCTAAATAATTGTGAGTTAGCTAAACATCGTATGTAAAGCTGTTATACAAAATGATTTTAGAACATCGAAAATACTAAGATAATAAATACTGCGAAATAATTGGACTGTTATTGCAAAGTGTGTGGCACTTTTTACGGTCAAAAAACGGTATTTTCAAGGAAGAAAACAACGAATTATGAGGAAATAAAAGTTTGTCAGTAATGTGCTTTTCAAAGATTTTATCTGGTTGCAGTATACAAAGTGTCTCAGCATGAAAAATGTAACTTGGAGCGAGATTTACTGAGTAAAACATTGGCAACGAACAAAACGGGTGAAATTTTTATATTTTTAAAATAAATTTAAATAAAAAATTATTGAAAGAAAGTTCATCTGACGACGATAATGTAGATAAACATATTTTTCCATGTTAGGTTTTCATCAATGCAAAATTGCAATTTGTCCCTGCACTTGATGCAGCATGAAGCAGCTGGGAAATTTAATGATGCATTAATAATGGCATACTTCAGCAAAACCCCGACGCTACACGAATCCCACGGCAATGCATCAGTTAAACAGGAAATGTCGACTCTGTTGAATTTGAGTGGAACAGTGTAGAAAAAATTCCGTGGTTCGTGGTAATTGTTAGATATAAAAAATACGCAAGAATTTATTGGCCAAGTCAGAATGATTGTTTCAAAATTGTAGTGAAAAATTGTTCGACAGAGGTCGAGAGTTATTGCAAAGAAAACTGCTTTTATTACTTTTGCTATTATTCCCACAGAGTCTGTATGAAGCATAAAAATTTGATACCAGTATCGTTACTATAACGGCCGTACCTTTTGATTCAATGAGAAATGTGCAATAAAAATGATAATATCATGTAGATCTGCGTTACTGAGACTAGTTTTGTTTTGTCGCTTAACTCATTAATGTACATAACTTACAAAACTTTTGGAATTTAGCAAGTCAAAATGTATTCGCGAATTGGCTGCAGTTCTCAAACGGGAACTTTTCCTTTATTTTAATAATCTGTTTATTCATTTATTTTCATCTTAGCAGCGTTTCAGGTCTCGTAAAATTATGTAAAATTTGAATTTGACGAACAATCTATTAGGCACCCGAGCGGCTTTTATCTGATAACGCTGAAAGCAAAGGTATCCTCTTGCCATGAATTCGATCGACCTATTTAGGATATAAATTTGGGGAAAAAGTTTGTCTGGAAAATTTATGACATCCAATGGAGCTACGAATCAACTTAATGCTGTTTACATGAAGTATCAGGCGAGAAAAAAGCAATGGCGATAAATCGAAATCCGAAGTTTCACCGAAGTGAATTGTTCAAATGCATAATTAATCGTGGCCGAAATCTGTGTCAGGATAAATGTACGTTGAGGGTAAGTGAACTGTGAAAAACGGAATAATACGACAAGAAACTGATGACCAACGAGAATGTGAATTTCACGAAACGTAATGCGTTTCTCTTTACAACATTTAGTAGCCAAATGTAGATTATCTTTGAGCAAAAGTTGGATGACTTTCCAACCTTTTGTAATCGTTTCAAAGTTTACTCATATTTTTAGACTTCCCGAACAGGTAATACAAGTTTTCCTTCCGGAATGCATGTAATTCTTCAAACGGACGTCTGAAGAAGGAAGGAAAACCTTTACAATTACGATAAAGCAGTTACACATAGTGGAACCAATTTATAGCCGCACTGAAAATAAATATAGCAAAATATTGACACGTTCTAAAAATATTTTCAAGGGAACCATAAATATAGTCCACAGTATTATCACATCGTCAGCATCGCTTTATTTACATTCAAGAGAATCGTTGAAACACTTTGTAGTTTCAAATGAGTGGAAATTTCGCGCATTGACAATGAATAAATCTCCCATCAAGATTAAGCCCAAGACTTATAACTCATAACAATATATACATTTTTCACGCTCAACTCATTTCCGCGTACAAATTTTTTTTCCCAACCAAGAGATCTTTCTTTGAAGATGCTATCTTATCTAATTAGGTTCCAGAGAGATATAATCTCAAATGCCAGATGTTCAACATTTACCAAATTTAATCTACCAAATAAATTCTCGCTGATCGAATTCTCGAGATTCGCTAAAGTTTTTCAACACGACAGTCTAAGGTAGCAATTTTCGAACGAATCCGGTAGTTCGCAAATACGTGAAACGTATGTTGATCAATTCCCCGAGTTGGACGAAGAAAATGAGGCGCGTTTTTGTGCATGTTCCGGCAATTAAACGCTCGTTCAGCAACTTCATCAAGCTATGAAGTTGATCGATTAGTACTACGAGTTTATATCAAAAAGGTAACAGTTTTTTTGTGAATAAAAAAGAGGGTGGGGGAAAAAAAGAAACACGGTGCGAGAGAGTGTAGTTGTTTACTGGCTGGACTGAGATTTTGTTTGTGGGTATGCGAAACATGGTCTGCATAGTTGATATCCTGATTATGACTGCGAGTGACCAGCCCTCTGCAGAGCCTGGCTGACATATATAGATCTGTCAATGAGGCCAACGGCAACGCGGAACGTAAAGATCTCTGGTGAGCACGCCCTTGGTCTGTGCGCCGCATTGCGAAAATGGCCATGAAAATTTCGCGTGATTGGCAAGATTTTGCAGAGATGTATCTGTTTGGAGTACACGCGGTAGGAAAAATGGTGCAAAAATGTGGATTGATAGAAAACAGGTAGTACCTTGAGTCCTCCGCACCGAGGGGGCGTGTATCCTGCCTCGGTCTGAGGACAGGGGTCAGCCCCCATTTCTCGATGAACTCGATGCGGGAAATCTTGGCGTTTCGCGGCGGTTACGAGAGGGGGCTGCTCCCCCTCTCGAGCCCCATTGCCCCCGTAACCCCCGGACCACCTCCTGCTGCCCCGTGGCCTCGCTGCCGCCCCCCGTTCCGCCACTGCTGAACGTAGGATGCTATTGCTGGTGTTGCCGTTGTCGCCGTGATCGTCGTGGCCTGTTCGGCCGACGAAAAACAACACACTAAAATGGCCGCCTGGATGATGATTTTTGGTTCGCCACTGAACACGAGATCGCGGTACCCGGGCTCCGGGGCGATCATCGCCGAGAGCCCGACGAGGGGCCCGGGGGCTGTCTGCACCTCGACATAACCACTTCGCACTGTTCGATAGCCGCACGCGCCAGCCCGTCACTCCGTCTTCCCTTCCACTTTGACTTAGCACTGCAAGCTCGGGTACATATCGCGAGCAAGTACGCGAGCACCGCGAAATCGTTATTAGCGCCACTCGAGAGAGAGAAAGGGCGAGAGCGAGAAGGAGATGCGTCGCCGGCGCCGCCTACACCCGCTGCGCACCGGAGCGCTTCTCCACATCCGTTGCCCCCGTTCCGGAGGAACCGTCGCCTCGAACGCCGCGGGCTCGTCCGCGTTCAGCTTTTGATCACGAGCCACTAAACCGACACCAGCCACGACAAGTTCGGAGCTCGCGAAGCTGCGCTGCCGGCCGTCGTCCTTCGCTTCGCGCTTTTGCCTGCTCGTGTGCAAGCTGCGCGCGTCCTCCCCCTTATCTTCAGGACAACGCGCGAGCGCGCGTCTTCTCTATCCTTGTCATCCGACGAGCGCTCTCCTCGTCTAGCATGGACCCCGCTGCGACCTCTGTGCGATGGTTGTCGCGTTGCCCGCAGCCCCGCCAGCCCCCGTTGCACGCCCTCTACCTTTCGAAATCCTC
The DNA here is from genome assembly GCA_025266255.1 of Trissolcus basalis. Classification (NCBI taxonomy): domain Eukaryota; kingdom Metazoa; phylum Arthropoda; class Insecta; order Hymenoptera; family Scelionidae; genus Trissolcus; species Trissolcus basalis. Next base: position 7,681 of record JAAMPD010000255.1, read on the forward strand.
GCTATTTCGTCGACCCTCTCTCGCGCGCGTGCTCCTTCGTTACGTGCGCTTCTTTCTCGTTTCCTAAGTCTTTGCACCCACTTTCTCTGCTCTTTGTGACGTACGCCTGCATTATTTTCTCACGCCAGACTTGTTCTTTAATGTACAATCCGATATCATACCTGATGAGTTATAAATATTTCGCCGGATATTTTTGCACGCTCTCTTCATATGTCACTTTTGTCTTGAAGGGTGTCAGTTATCTCCAGATTTTCCAACACTCATGCACCTAAAGGCTGAATTATGATGAAAATTCTAGGTCTCTAAGAGGAACATCGATTTGAATTTGAATATGAATGCCATTCGGGGAGACATTACACGAATCGTAAAATTATGCAAAAAGTAAAAAGTAGTCTTTTTGACATCACCTATTCTGGATGTAATAAGAAGCCGTCATTATAATTCAGCTTCTTTCACGTATATATATATTTTTCGAACTTCTTATCGATTTTTTTTTACATTTCTAGGCTACTGGTTAATTAACTCTATGAGTATGTGTACTTGTTTCGACAAGCTTATTTAATCTCAAATTATTTGATTTAGTCTTAAAAACTTTCTCGCATCCAACGTTAAAAGCTATAACTTAATTTCATTTTTCAACAACATTTGAAAAGTTTTCTCTTTTCATTATGTCCGCCTATATATTCGGTCAACATGTATGACAGAAACAGTTACGGACTTCGGCAATTTATCGGCGGTTTAACTCTATATGTATTTGCAACTTTTTTGTCATAGACGGGTTCTCTGAATGTTCTACTAAGTAAGTTTTACGTAACAAGTCACGTACTGTTAGTAAATACTTGTGTCAAATTAGTGTCACTTTGTTTGAAACCAAATTACCAATCATTAATATATAAGTAAGATTATTAATTAAGACAACTTGTTATGTAACAGTTACAATCGTTATAAAGTAGACTTTTAGACACCTCTAAACCTGAGTTTCATTTCATACTTAACATCGAAACTCTTCAGGAAATGAACACTATTTTTAATCGTTTCTCATATAAAAATCCCTTTTTCACGAATCTTAACACAAAAAGTCTCACTTGGCAACGTTTTATTGGAGCAATTTGCTTTAGAAAAGGCTTTTTAACCTTTGTCAAAAAGTCAATATTGTGACATGCCAAAAAAAATATAACATTTTTTATACACTATAAAAGTAACTTTTCGCAACAATTAGAATTTGGTTTTATAATTTGACATATAATTGAGAATTGTAAATCAATTTATATAAATGAATGGTTTTTGAACCAAAATCTAATATTGCACGAATCACTATTAGAACATGTCAATAACTTTTTGATATAAAATCTTTTTAATTTTCATCATAAAAACAGAGTTTTTCATTATTTTTCAATTTGTACGAGTAATTTAATTGATAAAAAAAATTTGTTTTGATCAACGACATAAATAATTGACAATATTTTTTGTACAGTTTTTTTTTCTATTGACACGCTTTTTAGAAGCAAGATTGAAAAAATCAAAACACGATGTTTGATGTACGAGATAATCGATAGAATCTAACAAAGTAAATTTCTTTGCATTCTTCAAATATTGACATAAAACAAACAAAGTAGCGTCACGTCAGAACCTAGCACGAAAGTTGAGGATAATCCTTTGAGTTTGGCATTAAAACGTTCCCTCGCTTCCAAAAAGATGACATAGTTTTGGAAAGTTCCCCATGGCTCAAAGATATTGGCACAATTCAAAGCGTTATATCATTCATTCAAATAAATAGGTCGATGTTACGATCCAGGTGTATTCACAAGAATCTTGTTACGCTACATAAACCGAGAATGAGTGTTCATCCCTCGAGAAAATGTCTTGAGACTATCGGGGTATTTTCTATCTATCGTTGTCTTCCATATACTGTGCTACTCAAATTTTACGAGAAATAAAAAAAAAATCGATAAACCAATCAGAATCAAAGATACAGTTCTCTGTAGATAAGTTTATAACTATTCTTCACTGTCACACAAAGTTGGTTATTTCAACTTTATTCTTTTCAATCCTTAATAACGTTTTTGCGTCTTAAAATCCAAATGTTTTCAATCAAGATTTTAATTTATTATATCTGTTAATAAAAGTGTACATCAACTATAAGATTTGGCAAAACATCAAATTATCGATAGAAAAAATTGTGGGTGTCAGATTTCACTCCATCTGTCACTGTTTCCCCGGTTGACCCTATTCGTATTGCTTACAGAAAAAAAATTGAGATAAATATCAAGTAAACAATTTTATTTGGAACATTACTTTGAACGATTGAATCACAGCTTGATGTTCTAGTGATCAATGGACATTCTGTCAAATTAAGCATTTGCAATGTCTTACTTGATGAAACATCGAATAAGTTGGCGCTGAATAAACAAGCGTGAATAATTAGTTCACGGAGCCGAGATTAGAGGATCATTGTGGGGGATAAATAGCGCGTCTTGAGGACAAGGCAGATAAAAAGCCTATTTCGGTCGATGCACGACATTTTTCGTAGGCAATCAATTACGAAGCTGATGCATACAAATAGTCGAGATTTTAATTGACGGCATGAATTCAAAATTCTGTTGTTCGCTAAGTTATGTAACGGCGTATTGATTACAAAACCATTAATGTAAAGTTAATTAACCCCATTTCTTCCGGGAACACATGTTTTATATAACGCTTTTTGTGTTGTAATCGAATGATGCTTTTTGTATGCAAATTTTCTTGTGATAATAAAGCTTTGAGCGAAATTTTTTTTCCACCGACGGTTTCATTTTCATTTCGTTTCGATAAATAAAATTGTTATTACATTATATTTCGACGAGATTTTACAAAGGTCTGCCTTATATTTTAAATTTTAAAACAATTACATCGTGGTAATTGGATATGATGGAGAAGTGGAATAATAGGACACAATGAGATGTTTTGAATAATACTTGCATTGCTAATTGACCAAACGAAATTCGGTATTGACGATGGTATTTCAAGTATAGAGTATAAAAAACATTCCGTTTTTATTGTTATGTTTGAATCGACAAAAACATAATACGAAAAATCTATAAATAAAATCGACAAAAATTCCAAGCATGCGATAGAAAAATTAAAAAATAATATAATACTTATAATTTAAAATAGGTGAATTCACTGTACACGTAGTTTGCTTCTTTGAATAACAAAGCCGTTGCTTACATTTCTCTTAGAATAACCAATTATGATTGTTTTCTAAATATTTTCAAGGTCAGGACCTTGATTAACGAATAAAAAATGATTTATTTGGAAAGCAAATATTTTCAAGATGGTCAAGGTGTAATATTTCTTACTGTTTCCACAGTGAACAATGATTTTTACAAAATTTCGTTAAAAACAAGTGTACTAATATCTAAATAAAATTTTCAGTCACGTTCACAATTTGAAATGTATTTGAAATTTATTTTGTCGTTAAATTTGTGTTATTATTTGTATCGATTTTTTCCATGAATGAAATATTTTCATTGCTATTAAAAATGCAATTTCCATTATAAACAACATGATTCATTTCGAAGACTGAAAATAAAAGAAAACAAAACTAAGCTTGTTTCAAATAATTGCATTTAACGATCTGATCTATATTTCAGATTTGACTTTGCAATTGGATGTAAAGTTGGTGAACTTGTAAATTGATGCAAAAGAAATTAACTGCTCTAACCCGACGATGAAAAAAACAGACATGGAAATCATTCACTAAAGTCGTTGTGAAACAAAATATAATGTTTGTCAAACCACCAATGGAGAACAAATTGCACACGAAACCGTTATGTTAAAATGCGACACGTTCGCATCGTTTTATCTTTCATTGTAAAGATTTGCCGACATCGGTTTACAAAAATGACACAGAGCGCATTTATTGGCTAATACCAGCTTTGCTTCTTGAATAGAAAGCGCCGACAGGCTTTGGAATGAAAGAAAAAAGAGAATTTAGTTGACCCTTTGTTATCAGGCACTTAGACAAAAATGAATCCGTTCAATTTTGATCGACAAAGATTTTTATCGAGCTATAAAAATCAAATTTGTAGGTGTGTTGATGAGGCATAAAATGGAGAGACACGATGTTCGCAGCACAGTGCTGACGCATGATACGATTTGAGCGAAGTTGTGTGCGACTTCCCTTTGCAATGGACAAAAAGCGAAATTAGATTTTGTCGGCAGGATGAATTATGTACGAGAGTGATAGTTAAACAAAAAAAAAAAAGGTATCGATCGAAATCTATTTTAATTGATTCAAATTTCCTTTTTTAAAAGAACCTTTTGTCTTGAAAACATATTTCAACGCGATTTTATATAAGGTACGTACACACGAAAGCGAAGAAATAAATTTTCATTTGCAGTGAAATCAAGTCTGCTGATCTTTCAATTTAGATAAGTGAGATTACAAAAATAAACACACAAACAAGAACAAGGAATGCAGCGCTTACGATGGCTTCTTCATTGAATTGGCACAAACATTAATTGCAATGCCTGTAACATACATCTGCTCGGTAATGCGCGGAGTTTATTTGGTACCATAAATCATAAAGTTGCCAGGCGATATAACGCTGAATTTTCTGCGGGAGTCATAGTTTCCGATAATTGCACTGCGATTATTGTTACCGTAACTCATGACTACTTGCTGGATATAAACCATCAGTGTCAATTCAATGACGTGCCGTTGTAAACGGTGCAAATATTTATGTTCCTGTATTTTCTAACGTACCAAACTCATTAAAAACATACAAAAATCAGACAGCAGAAACAAAACGTTAAACGAGGAGGGTCTTAAATGCCGATGGTGAAAATAACTTACAACTGCGGATGAAAATATAAAGTTACATATTTTGATGCAACTTTTTTTTATGGAGGAGTAATAAAAAAAACGACGGAATGCCCAACGTTTCATGTTTGAAGCAGAAAAGTGTGCTTGGCGAGGCTGAATCAAATGAAAAATTTAACTATCCATTTCTCTTGGGGCGTTCGAGTCATAATGCCACAAGTCATCGGGTTATTTGCAGAAAAAGTATCCAAGAAAGTGCAATATAGCTGACGAAGAAGAAATTCCTCCGGAGTATCGCACGACTTGGTGAACCGTGCAGCAAAGCCACGACATCATCACAACATCAATATTCGTCAGCGGAGCAAAGTGACATAATTTTTCATTTCATTTCGCATGTACATGACAAAAGCCCGAGACATGTATACATGTGGCAGCATTGCAGTGACGGCATTGATCCTACCAGCAGGTATACACTGCGAGCGACAGAGAGGTGTGCAAAAGAGAGAGGGACGGATGTTCACCGGTAAGGTGAAAGGGGCAGAGGGCGCTAAGAGTCAGAGGGATGTGCCACTGCTCTCGTTTCTCGCGCCGCTAGAGATTCCCTCTTGCTCTCGCGCAATCAATACAAGACCCCCGTCCCGCTTGACCCTTTCCCTGCCGTCCCTGAACCCCGCGGCGTTGTCCCCCGCCTCGCCTCTACGCTTCCCTCTCCCGCCCCGGGCCACCTCCCGACACCGCCCCAAAGTCAGCTGATATTCTCTCTTTCACAAACGCCTCCCTCTCTTCGACAGCTTCAACTCCCTGATTTTCCACCCTTCCTCTCGCATCGGACGCCAAGGTCTACGGACTCGAGAGCGCGATACTCGTCTTCGTCTATTTCCGTGCTCGGTGCGTCACTACTGGGATGCTGCGCGCCCTCTGTCTTTCAGTTCTCAGGTCAACAGCGCCTGGCTCTCACGCTTATAATGTAATTTCACGTGATTCAATTTGATAACATCCAGCCTATCGAGCCCGAGTGTTTGCTCAAGGGTTATAGGATCAATCACGGTGAGCCCTAGTGCTATCCGCTCAGGCACGTGGAGCAAAGCCAATCACTATATTTGAACCTATCCTGTTCGGTCGCACTCGCCTTTACGATTGTCGCTTTTTTTTTTTTTTTTTTTTTTTTTGTAAAAATAACAAACTTGCAAATTGGGTTGAACCAATTAATCAAAGGTTAATGTAGAATTAAATTTCTTTTTATTTTTAGATAAACAATTGTTTTTCATTATTATATTTTATTTAATATGAAATTTTGTACACAGAATTGTGTGCGAAATTTTGTATCGTAAAATTAAAAACAAATATTGGAAGGTTGACGAATGGAATATAGGTTAAATTATGACTAGAATAAAAACATATAGACGGTGGAGTTCTCTGCTTCTTGGCCGTCATATAACACGGTATGACCTAATTAGCAATAAGACTAAACTGATGCTAAGTAAAACACTTCGCAATTCGAATAGTGTGATTCAATTAGTTTCTTCAGATAATTAACCATGAAATTAATAAGTGTTGTTTTCAATAAATAAGTTTTCTTACTAAACTTCTGAAACTTATCTTTTGACTGAAGTCAACTGCTGAATTAAATTTCATAAACAAAAAAAAGAATCATGTTTCATGTATACGTTTCTTTTCGGATACAATTTAAGTTGATGGCGAACCAAAATGTTTTCTCGGTAACTAAAATATTGCTCTTGAGGGAATTCCAAATTTCGTTTGATTATTTGCGTATAATATCACCGTTAAATAAACAATTTATTGTGACAAAAAAATATCGTATCGTTAACCGTGCTTGCGTGTGTCCATCATACCATTTCTGTGTGAAAAACGAAAGTAAATTATGTTAAGGATTATCGAATTTTTTTTCCTTCGTATAATTTTGTCCCGAATATAACATTTTGGCGAATAAATTGATTAGTATGTAACACTATTTTTGTGTTTTCCGTTCAGTGAACATTTTTCAAGATTTCTAGGATGTATAGATAGCAGTAACTTTTACTTAACGAATATTCTCAAATACAATTGAGGTGAAAATAGCCGAATGAAAATTTGTAACCTTATAATTTTAACATGTTATTTTGGCTTAAGAAACTAAATCTTTGGGATATCAAGAATTTCTCGTTTACTGTAGTGCAAAAAAATCTATTCTGAATGCATGAAATCGTACTTTTGTTATTGTATTGCCCCTATGTATTCACGAACGAAAATAGCTTGACTGAGAATGTGTGAACTGATATTTACCATACCTGGTTCGTGAAAATGACCGATTTCCAGTTTCTCTAAAAATAAGCATTTGTCAAAATATATTATACGAATGATAAATTTAATCTTTTTTCGCTTTCCTTGCGGAAAGCGCTATCATCAATATTACTTTTCAACAAAAAAAATTGCATACAGCACATACATTGCGATGATAAAACAATGCTGATGCGTCGACCATGTCGGAGATAAAAGAACCCTGCTCACGTAATTGCGAGAACACCGACGGCTCTGCGAGAAAAGGATGAATTCGTGTAAGCGGATTTTTGCAACTCAAATAATTCGGGTCGACGAGTGCTTTTTCATCTCTCAGTGGCTCATAAATAATTGATAGGAAAATATGAGATCGATACTTCGTCATCGCTAATATTCTTTAGGGACTGTTTTTTCGTGTTTAGTGTCACCGGCAATTTAACAATGTGTCCCATACGTTATCCGTTGAACATCAATGTCGGTATTGACCGAAGGAGTTCGGAATTTTCCAATTTGAAGCTTATAAATTATGGAGTCCACTCGGTCTGTAACATTGAATTTCTGTCTGCCTTTGTGAGCCACTATAATACCAGTCGAAAGTTTATAATTCAATCGGGTCGCTTCTGAAATATTTAAAAGTCGATTGAACCCGGGCGAATTCGTTTGTGAAAGACGTTTTCAGGTGTCTTATTTTTATACCAACATTATTTTTAAGACTATAACGGTTTCTGGTGCTTGCAATTATATCACATTGATGTAAATTGTTATATTTTTAACACTGTTGAACAACTTTTCACATTCGCGAAAACCGAAAAAAAACAATATCTATTTGCACAACCTGATATGCAACACTCAGCAGAACTTGATTATCATGTTTCACTTTAAATTTAGAAATGTTTATCAAATGAAGTGAGATATATTTTTCAATAGTGATATCAATATTGAAAGTATCGATTCGCAGATAGAAACGCAAGTAATTCTAACGTTCTATTCATTCCAGGAGAACAGAGCATATTGGACAAAAAATGCAAAAAATATTGCATTGACAAAAATTCACCATCAGACATGCATCTTCGATGCAAAAAATTACAAATAGGAAATGAACGTGTATCCGTTTGAATCATAAATTGAAAACGGCAGCCAACAAATAACTACTAAAAAATCGATTCCAAATTACAAATTGAACAAACTGAAAATATTATTTTAAAAATATATAACTGCAAACCGTTTTTTTGCGGTTTGAAGAGAAGAAAAAAAAGGTATCTGGATTAGATAAGTGAAATAAATTGAAAACGCATCTAGAATTTGCAGCTGCATTCGGGGCACTAATGCGCAACCCGCAACGCGACGTGGATTTAAGCCAACGATGCGCCACTGTCATCGTAACTCAGGTTATACTTAAACCAAAAAGAAGATAACATTTCTTTAATAAACAACGCTCGCAAGGTGTTTCCAGTCAAAAGCAAAAACTTTGCGAATGTAATTAGGGAAATTTCAATTTCCTATTAGCTCGCTTATGGGCGGGGATCTCCCCTATTAATAGATCCAGGGGTAAGTTATAGGAATATCTATATATATATTATAATATTATAATATATATAATATATATATATTATATATTATATTATATACTATAAACAATTCTATAATATATAATAATATAATATATATATTATATATATTATATATTATATTATATATTATAATATATATATTATTACTTTCATATATATGTAAATGTATAAATGTAGATTTTACTANACTATAATTCTGGATCTATTACGTGATTAGTGTGTTAAAATCCTTAAATTATCTATTGAAATTTCCCCCCGAAGGGTTTATAACTGCTTGCAGTTATAAGGTGCAACTTTTTTCAATTTGGCCATTATTAAAAGACGTGGAAGAGATGTAGCGTGTGTTACGGAATTGTACTTTTCGAAAACTTGAAAGCTACAAATTAGCGAATTACCGCAGTTTCTTGCTCGCTGTGTTTGAGAGAAATAAAGTAGAATCAACTCTTTAGTTCTCACACTGGAACACAAGAATAGCGCCAAGCTTTGGCAACGAAGTGTTGTCAAAGAGAACACCGCCGGCAAAACACTTTGATAGAGACAATGGCAGCTGAAGGAGGAACACTTGAAAAATCAATCTTGTCGAAAGCTATATACAAAAGCTGCAGTCAGATTTGAACCACCGTCGACCTTGGATTGATGCGTCTGTTGTTATAAATCAAAATACAATAATACGAAATAAAAATAAAACTATTTGCGAGAACTCATGCTGGTTGTAAAATATACTGACAGTAATATAGTGATTTTGTTTTTCAAAAGTATACAATATTAAAGAATTATTAGATAAGTTAATTTAAAAAAAAATGTTGTACGATCTAAATATTCTGTGATTTTCATTCATGGACGAAATTGAATGGAATTTCATAATATGATATATTTCCAATTAAAACGTGGAAAATCAATGTGCACGTATAACAAGACTTTATGTTGCCATTTCTATAAAATTGTTATACGTTCACATATTCTTAAACAAAACTGGAACTTTGAATGTAATTTTGAAATTAAAAATGAATTCAACCGACGGTTCCTTATTATATCCGCAGAATAATCACTATTCGGACAATGCAATCCGCAATCCGCAAAGTAATCAATACTTTGCATTGAAGAACTTTGAGCATGTTTATATTTACTAAATTTGCGTTCCAGTTTCAATTAATTAGAAAATATCATGATGCTTATTGTCATACATATCTTGCAATAAAATTTATTGTGTAGCGTATTATTGGTTATTGCAATGTTAAGGATGTCCGCTTACAATCTAACTAACTCAATCGTGCAAAATTTATTGCTGATTGCCGCAAATTGAATTGATGTGATAGTATAACTATTTTCTTGTTAATTTATCTAATGAACAATATTCAAAAGTTTAAAAATTAATTTAGATTGGTTACACCATCTTTTCGATTCCAGTAAATTCATTTTTCAAAACTGATTATACTTTTTAATGCATGAATAATAATTAATTTAATAAAAAATGCATAATGATTATTTATTGACTAAACTTGAATGTTGATAAAATTTCCATAGTTCAAGAGAATTGTGCGAATAAATTGTTATTAATGTTCTCAAAGTACTTTGTAATTCAAATTTGTTCGAAAATTATTTATTATAAACAAAAAATGAATAAAATATTATTCGTCGGTAAAATATCAGAAATGCTATTCGAAAGGGTTTCGACATTTTTGACAGAGTTAGTAAATTCGCTCTGGGTAAGCGAGTTAGACGAAATTTCTTCTTGTTCTGCAAGGTCGATATTACCGAGATCTTGTTTTATAGAGAATTTCGTAGCTTGCCGACAGACGGCAAGGCAGTATCTGGAAAGCTTTTCTCGCGCCGAATCATACGTCATTCTGGTCTGATTATACAGCCTTCTACTACTACTTCACCAGTATATCATGACACGCTATTCACCGCATTACATACTTCAATAAAGTTTATCGAACGATTCCGTTGAGTAATTAACTAGACGGGAAATCATGATGTAAAATCGGCGTTCAAAGCTGATAATTATGTTACAATTGAGACGCATTCTTATTGTAGTGTATTTGTATTTTAAACAAACTTTTCCTAATGTTTGCATAACATACAAAAACAATATGACTTCATTAATGCAATAAATCATTATTAAATAACAAACATTTTTTGCTAATACTTTTGTAATTAATTATATTCATATATTACCAACAAAATAAACATTCGTAATTATAATAATATTATCATTCTTATTTGCAGTAGGTGCAGTGTGAAAAGTCGTCCGGTGTTAAAACGCAGAAAATCAATACGCACCAAAGTTTAATTGAACTAAATAAAAAAAATTCTCGTTTTAATTACGCTGGCAAACAAATTAGGTTTACCACTTAGAAATAAGATTCAAATTATAATTAGGAAAATCACTTTTGTTCTTACAAAGTAAAACACACTTATTGTTTATGTAATAACCAATCTCTCTTGTAAGTGCATTAAATCTAAAATATGCAATCGCTTTTATGATAAAGTTCATATAGGTGAAAATTATCCGAAAAATGTTTTTGAGCCATTTATTTGTGATTTTTGAAATTCATACTAGAATGATAAAAATGAATGTTTTATCCTGTCTATTTCGAGCCTACTTGTCTGACCAAATAGTACCACCTGTTGAGATACATTATGGCCAAAGATGTAACAAAACGGAATAAAAAAGAATATCCCCTAGTTTCTTAAAACTCAACTCTTTTGCGAATTGTTCATACTTCTAAAGTTCAGATCGATTAGAAATTTTTTCCCGCCGTTTTTATTCAAGTGAGTGAATTAATGCTGTAGATCCTGAATTTGTGATATTGTTATTGATTTTCACTTCACATTCGCACTTTTTTTAAAAAAAGTACGATAACATGTTTTGTATGTTTCGTTGTTTGGATATTTATTCAATTTTATTTTTGCAGACTGGAAAAAGATCAAATACCATAATCAAAAAATTGATGTTATAATGCAATACGTGAAATAAAACAATACAAAGTGTACTTAATCATAAATTGACGAAATTAACTCCACTACATATCGTTTTTGATTTATGTATTGCATACTTCATTTTTGAATCGAATAAATTTCCATCGCCGTTTATTGTTAAATAATTAAATAATTTAAATAGAGTTTCGTACATTAAATAAAATGTAATTTACATCCACGCAAAATATGTGTGACGTGACGTAAAGCTCTATCAGCATATAAGGTTAATGTGCTGCAAAATTACTAGAGAAGAATCACGTTGTACAGCGTCTGTTAAAGTCGGTTAGAGATATCGAATGTCGTGGTTAATTTACTATCGAAACATTGTTACGTAATACTAAAACATTTATAATGATTTCGTTAAAATTATCGAAGTAATTTTAAGTGGAATTAAATTTAATGATATAAAAGCATTATGAGACAAAAGATGAAAATTTTTTTGAAAAAAATAAACCCAAAGCTCAAAGTGGAATAAAGAAGTGTCAAATCGCAAAAAGTACTTTTTCACCTATTCGTCTTTATTTCTAAGAAGAATCTTGACTAAAGATGCACATCACAATATTTTATCGCAAGTATTCCAAGAGATATATCAAAGCTGCAAAAAGCAAATAAATGCTCGAAAGTGATTTTAAGACACTTCACGTACGGAAATCCCACTAAAGGCGTCAAAAACTTTTGCTGGAAGTTATGCTTGCATTAGTTTGACACGACGAGCGTTCTTGAGCACGATTGGCTTGACAAACGACTCTTTGTTGCAAAAGTCGTTTACATTCTGAAAACCAAAAAAGTCGGGTTGAAAGGTCCGAATCCGCCCGCGCCATATTGGCAGTAACGAGCCTCGTAATACCAAAAGTTTTTAGAAGCCGTGCCAACATCTGAGGTCCCGCGCAGAACATCTTGACTCGATGCCGACCGTGGCTATTCGGTACTGTACTTTACAGTCGTAGCGAGCCCTTTTTAAAGCACTTTGCATACAGATACCACTTCATCATGCTAATGCTTCTACGCGGCAGATCTTAAAGCCGTTTTCCTGGTCTTTCTAAAAGCCAGATTTTTTTTTCGGAAGATCATTTGATGGTGACTCCAATTTCTTAGACTAAGCATGATTCGTTTTCTCTGATTTCGCCGCAAATATTTTGGTGTTATTAAAAAAAATTCGTTCAAACGAATTAAAAGATCTTTAAGTAGTTTTATTGATTTGTTGGTTTAATTCAAGAATCTTTCTTTATTTTCTTCATACGGAATGCTTCATTCACATGTATATTTCACATTTACCTGTTTTTATAAAAACATCGAGAAACTTAGCAGTGACGTAGAAACATATGTGACGATGACAGAGTATATTAAGTCTCGTTCTACTTTGGTACAACTAACGTTCACTCGTAATGTACAACTTAAAGCTGAATAAATTCTTGTAACCTATAATATTCAATGTTTTGCGTGGAAGTTTACGTATGAGACCACGCGACAGAACGTAGTGTTTATGGGAACGATATTTCGAATCGATTATTTTGTAATGGAAAATACATTATTATGCTCCAATTTCATTCAAGTTGAGACAATAAGCTGTTCACTGTCAGCTATATGCATACACCTTCAATCAGACCTTTCACTAAACAAAATAAAATTTGATCTGGCTCATAAGTGATATGGAATTTGATACCAAAATATTTTGGATTATCTTCATGTTTATGTTCAATTGTCCCCAATAAAAATGAAATACATAATTTTACTCGTCATTTTGAGGTCTGTTATGGGAAGATAATAAAAAAAGAATTCAAATTTGATATACATAAAAATGTGTTTGAATCCGCTTTCAACGTAAACAATTCCGCATTATATCCATTTTCACGTCCTAACTAGCGTGTAGTATAGCCGTACACTGCGACAATAGATGCGACAGGACATGATAACAATAGGCTGCCCAAACCGACATCAGAGTCATTTCCCCCACCATTGGCAAAGATATTCCAATCGCGAGAAAATGTTTCTGATATACCGTCATTATGATGGAGATAAAAAGCGAAATCAAAGCGCAGACAAAAATCAATATTTATTTCAACATTTCTTATGCGTTGTGGACTTGTTTATCGTTTTTTGTTGCGTTTACGTTGTCAACCATGCTTCGTTTTATTCCAATCGCAAAACATCAATCAATAAGCTTTTTATGAATTACGAGGCTGACGTTATCATGATGGCAAGCTGTTTTCAAATAAACTCTCTTTGAATTGTCGCTATTTGTTATAACCCCCAGCGGAGGTAAACTAGAAAATTAATTTACAATGTCAGAAAGGATTAATTGGTCAAAAAGCGATGACAAAATGTATGAAATAGTGCAACATTATTTCCCAGATTATGGAGGTCGTTAAAATAATTGTAACACGAGAACTTTTGAGGAAAGATTGCGTTTTAATGTGTTATTTGTCGATAAAACATTCGGATTAAATGAATTTCAAGTAAGATTAAAAAGTATTATGAATCACAAGTATCCAAAAATGGTTTTGGGTATACCCACGTTTTAATTTCAGCCCTTTACTTCATGTTGCCGATTTCATGACATGATACAGCTACGAAGCACAAACTCTACTACAAAAGTTTCAAGAGATTCTGAAAAGTTTTCTAAATTCCTCGCTGAGTTTTGCGGGAGTATTGCTACAAAGTCTGATATCAATAAATGTTGTAGTAAAAATGGTACGTCGAATTGCCAACATAAAATTAATTATACGTGACTGACAAAAAATTGCACTAAGAAATGTAAGGATTCACCTGCAAGCTGAAATCAGTGTCACGTAAATGAATTACGACGATTCCACCGTCGAGAAAAGCAGAGTACAAGCTGTATTGAAAAATAAGAGATTGTCATTTATAGATTCAGTTTAAACGATCCAGTGCCGAATTAAACGAACCTTACAAAGTCATCGTTTCATTTCTCTTTGCAATCAATTTTAAACAAAATTACTGCTTCGATTTCATTTGTAATTATTAATGTCTTATATATCTATATTTTGTATTATTCCCGGTCTGATTGTGATTGCGCCGAATAGTTAACCGGGCGAAAATGTCAAATCATGAAGAAAAAAGGACGTTGTAGATAGAACAGAAAAAAAAATTTCTGACAGCAGTAAAAATCAAATGATTCGAGAATTGAGAGGCATTTGAAAATTAGCGACTTTTATATTTCAGCTGATTCGGGCAAAAACGTCGCACGATGATCGTTAATAAATTAAATCAACTACTGAAAGTACAAGAATTTAATCAACAAATGCGTTGTGCCAAAACAGAGGGTGCCAAAAAGTTCTGATCTCGTTTATCAGCGGAATCAAATTTCACGTCACGAATTAATGCAACTATTAATTTCTGCCATAACGAAATATTTATCATCAACCCAATTCTCAAAGATCGAAAAACAGGACGATACACATGCTTGCTATTCGAGTCACACAGGCGCAGATTCGAGCGTATCCATAGTGCGGAATCTTTTGATGTCCCCTTTAGCGACATATTTATCGCCTAATCTATAAATTATCTTCGCTACTAAGTTGATAATAATTCAGTACACATTTTCCACACATGTGTTTTGGTGGAAGCATTTGCGGAGTGTCATTCATCTTCTTCAACGGCCTATTTAACTAATTGCACATACGTAATATGCAATATGCCGTCGATAAATCATACTGTCGATTCGACGAGAATTTGAAAATGTCTCCGAAAATCAATGTGTGACCTCGAAATGCCAAATTTCACGAACGAGTTTATATACCGCACGAAACCGCTGATCGTGGCATATGAAAATGCAATGTGCATATTTGCGCACGATTTCTTCGAATAAATTTTTCTCTTGATTTGTTACTTTTTCAATATATTTTCATATTAAATACTATGTAATTGAATTCGCAGAAAACGGGATCATTTTTCTTGAGTTTCATAATGATTGATTAATGAAAATCGAGAAGGAAATTAGGTACGCCAGACTGAATTGAGTTTCCTTTCTTGTGGTCATTTGGTGATGCGATATTAATGAGAATTCAATCAAAAGACTAATCATCGCTATGACGAGGAATGTATTACTGTATGATCAATACCAGATGAGCAAGATGATATGAAATTCGATCGGGATGTAAGTGGATTGGACCATAAATATCTTTTACGACCTTGTTACTAGCAGTGTGAATTCGTTAAAATAGATAGTTTAAGAATGATTAAAGAAACGGGTAATAATTGAGCTGACCAATGACAAATTATCGGATAAATATTTTTACAAATTGAAGAATCTGTTACAACTGAAATAATACGTTCAGTAATAAATAAAAGAGATTTGAAAAATGAAATAAACTGACAACATAATTTTGCGACGAATACAACAACGTGACAATAACATAACACTTGTCAACAACAATTAATTGTTTTCATGTTTTCTTCTTTCAATAAATTGCGTCAATGGTGACTCTGAGATGTCTAAAAAAATTTTGGCATGGACTCGAAAAAATAATTTGAGATAATTTTATTTATTCAATGGAACATTCGAATGCAAATGCTCACGCTTATTTTCTGCCACGAGTGCTGAGTGACGTGTGGACCGCCCTTGACAAGACCAATTTTTAGGCTGAAAACACTAGACATATCGCAATGGATTATCTCTCGAGCATTAACGTGTAAAAGCTCATTACTCTATGTACAAAATTTAGGTGCAGATTATATATTCTCATCATCAACAATTATTCTCTAAAACAGAGTATCCTTAGGTTGTTAAAATGATATCATCGAAAACTAAAAAATCGATATATTCTTTTTTAACATCGTACAATGCTGGAATCAGAAATGTGCTGTTGATCCCATGATTAGCCCTAATCTCTCATTATCAACAACGTAGAAATATTTAGTTAACTGATCAGTTCACAGTCTTCGTTCATCGTGAACTAAAATAATGTTATAACGAACGAATAATTCTAAATTTACTTTGTCATTACACATATGTCATTGTTAGTTATGTATTATTAATAAAATTATGAACCAATAATAAATAATATGTATGGTTGTTGTTGCTAATATGAAAAATATTTTGAAATCAGAAATACTCAAGACTGAATTATATTTTTTGTACTTAAACAAAAACCGAGCGCTCTCAAAAGTACGAAAGAATAAACACATGCAATATATAACTTGAAAAGTTCTTTATCGATCATATAGTTCACGTTTACCCACGTATAAAAAGAGGCAAGTCAAAAAGGTCAATTAGAGTTCAGTTCAATTTTTCGAAACAATTATTGCATCACGGTTATGTTCATTAACATGGTTGTAATTTGATTCGTGTGAACGCATAAGTTGAATGAATACGCTAAACTATGAATCTAGCATTACTCACTAAATCTGTCACACTTCAGCAACTTTTATCATTATTATAGTCGTTAATTCTCCATATCAATGTAACGCGTGATCATAGTTATGAGCTGATTACAACTTTCAAATAAAATTGATCTGTTAATCCGTCCATTCTGATTCCAATGTGTTTCACTTTGTAGCTTAATCCATTACTTGTCAGTGATGCGTATACGCAACTCGTATTAATTTTTTATCAAATGAAAATGATATGGAATAAAACCAATTACAGAACATCTGGAGTCTTATAATTTTACAGTTGTAAAAACAATTTTCGTTTTGAAATGTTATAATAAACTTATAAGAAATTGTACTATATTGACTTGTTTATAAAAATTTGAATATATGTTGTGTACGTGCAACCGCGGCACATTTCAATTTTGTGAATTTAACAGTCGATATTCGACTTTTTTTCAGTTTCCAAAGGACATGCAAATTTATATAGCCTCTTAATGAATATAAGAAGATATTGAAAGATAAATAAATTTTCAGTCATTTATGATACGAAAAATTATAGTACAAATGGATATTTTTACGCAATTCTATAGAAAACATTAATGCACTGTTAAAACAGCAATGAAATTGAATATATTACCATTAATAATTAGACATCGTATTACAATGCGCATTCTTGATCTTGTTTATATATTTATCCGTTGTATGTTTAATATACTGCTTCTCGTCTTCTAATTTTGTAATTTTTTCTGTGAATTACTCTAAATTATTTGGATATTAGAAACAATAATTAATGACCTGAACTGATATCTGTTTATGATTTCTATGTCTGGTAGGTAATAGGTTATAGGTTAAATATTTTTTTCAGAATGAAACAGATTATGGTTAATCATTACAATGCATAAATCGTCTTATAAATAGTAAATATACCGTTGTTATCCTTTTACGATAAAAAATTTAACTCTATAATTTTTTATCCTGTAAACATTTCTGATTTCAATTATACGATAAAGAAGAATCGAGTCGTGAATTAATTTTTCATGCAGATGCAAAAAAGCCTCTGAAAAATTACACGTCTTAAGAATAGTAAAACTTTTACGTATTCAAATTGAGAGGAAGCATATTTTGTTAATTAACATATTCCTGATGCTCACGAGACGGCCAAAAAATTATATAATGGAGTATATGTTAACTTGCATGGAAATTCGTTAATGAAACACAAATACCTTTTTAAGTGGCCATATAATTGGATTAGTAATGCGGAAAATAAACTTTTCAGATATTAATCAAGACTCAGTTTACTTTTGATGTTCCGTCGATTTTCCACCAAAGTTATATGAAACCTCATCGTCCATTACACAGCAAATAAAAACAAAAGTCATACCCATACCAACCACTCGAGGTTCTAAGAAAACCTTTTCATTATTCTTATTAATACAGATATATCCGTCAAATTAACTATCGATTGTTTTATGATACAGTTTCAGATTACTTGTTACCTTCTTTTTTGCAATACAATATACTAATCTCGAATATCCATATTTTTTCATTTCTATATGAAATAATCATAACCAAGTGTAATTATTACCCTAAAAAATCAGCAGATTTTCATCAGTGCTATAAAATCACTCAAAAAAA
The DNA here is from genome assembly GCA_025266255.1 of Trissolcus basalis. NCBI lineage: Eukaryota > Metazoa > Arthropoda > Insecta > Hymenoptera > Scelionidae > Trissolcus > Trissolcus basalis. Next base: position 26,284 of record JAAMPD010000255.1, read on the forward strand.
AAAAAAAAAAAACAATCACGTCCAAAAAACTACGAGCAGTGTAACACACCGAGAACAGACAACAGCGCTATCCTGCTATTTAAAAATGTATAATATAAGTGAATGACTCTAGCTATGCGACGGAAGCTTACTTCAAATATGTGACATAGTTCAATAAACGTCCATAACATTCATTGAAAAGACATTCACTTTTAGATTAAATGAATATTCTATCGGTGTACAATTAATATCACGACAAAAGAATTGATCCCTCTGTATAGCATACCGAAAAATAATTTGATGGTACAGGAATTATTGCACGAGCAATTTACTTGATGTAAAATTTTTGACAGAGTTCATCTTTTGCGCAAGTAAAGTATATGGGTAATATGTAACTATATGATTCAGTTTATTTATCGATTCACGTTCATTTATTTTTAATGAGTTATAATCTTCTTTTCATCAATTTCTTCTGACCGATGACCGTATGTATATATTATTTATTCTCTTGCATTAGCTATAATATTGAAACAATGAATCATAATTTATGTGTTCTGTTTATCTTCAAATTAAATTATTGAAACTCACATTGGTCGGTGATCAGAGTGTTTAACATGTCGTTCTTCCGAAATACCGTAGATGCCCGCAACCGCGGCCATGCCTTACACTAAAAGCACTCCCAAGTTCATGATACCATCTCAAGTCTCCAAAATTGTAACTATATTTTGATTACTCGTGAATCCTCTCGTCATCTAACAACTATGCCCAACCGCCAGACGGTTTTCTTTCGGCGACGAATCGTCGGCCCGGGTGTTTTGTCGAAAGTCATCGCGACAGGAAGGAAACATAACGTCGGCCCCGTCGACGTCACCGATTGGTCACGTCTTACATGTCATTTCAGTCCACGAATTGATGAACACACACTGCGCCAGAATACGGACGCAATTCCCCACGTCCAACATCAATGGCATCCCGATGATTGCCTGTATTATTGCACTCTGACTTTCACACACGTTCGTCATACAGAAAAGTTTGCGCGTTTATCACAAACGCGATTGGGTAAATATCGACTGTACCTGTCGACGAGAAAAGAAAGGTAGAGCTCTGGTTTTGCGGAAACGTTGACACCACTCAGGCTATTATTAGTAACACACCGTTTCGTTATTACCACAACTTTTTTTTATATGCTGTGAAAATTCATATCTCAGCGATTGTTCATTTGTTGCAATTGTCATCAATTTATGTCGATTCAAAGTGACATAAAAACAATAAAACCTTGTCACGAAAAATTTTCTTTCAATGAAATGGAATTACGTTCTGCATTCGATCGTTGGTTAAGATCTGTGTACAAAATTCTAAAAATATAGAAAGGTTTGAACAATGTTTCAGGTATATTTTTGATTGATCAATTGTCCTGAGATTAATTAGATCATAAGTTTCTTGATGTGATAGATTTGAAAAAGTTGGATCGTCTGCTTCAGTAAAACTGACTTTCGTGTTATTAAAATATCCGTATACCAATTTAATGCGGATCCCAACCTTGAAAATGCATGAAAAATTATGCGGAACACTGGACTATTAGTCTGCGGTAAAAATAACGATTTCTTTTTAAGCCAGTCAACGCGCAGCGATACTTTCTTCTGAACAAAGGGGATTGCAATTTTAAATATTACTCAAAATTGCGGCATAAGATAAAAAAAACCGAAAAGTTTAATGAAATATGGAAACTCCAATTCAAATAAGGTTAGTGCTCGCTGCAGGAAATAAATTATCAATTTAATGTAACAACACGCCAAATTAGTTTTACAGAAATTGTGTGTCGTAATTATGATTTGCTGATTATCGCAAGCAAGCAATTTTGGAGAGTTAACAAGAATGTATTGAGTCTATTCTAATAAATAGCATACGAACGCCGCGTTTGATCTAGTTTGCAATAGTTTTGTCATGGCGTGAATCTTATACCCGATCAAAGTATATGTCAACCCCTTTTAATTTTTGAAAAATAAAAATAAAAACATGAAAATAAAATATTTAGATTGATATGAACTGGATACTATATAGCTTCGATTTTTTTTTGTTCGACAAAAGTTACTTTGATTAAAATGTAAAGTGGAACAAAAACCTTTTGTTGAGATTAGTCTAGACAAAGTGTAAAAAGGATGTACAAAAACTTTCAACTTCAAAGTGTCTCCTTAGTCGAACGAAGTATAGAATTACCATGATTAATAAAAACTATTTATCATAAGATTGCAGACTTTATGCTATTCGTGACAATGTTTATAAGTGTCGCAACTTTCCTGCACGATTTACATTTCAAGATTTGCTAATCACGTCTTTTGTGATAAGGGTAATTCGATAAACAGACGCGACTCCGCAAAAGTTATAGTTGACGCAGCTCGTAAATGAGTTCTCAAATCAGAAGGATTGTTGCGTTCGTAATGTCCATTATTCTCTATTGATTGACATTTTTACAATTCAAACTTTCTTGAGTGTCAGGAATCACAGTGATCATGTAATTTATGAAATAAAAAAGGTTAATTTATCCATTACCGTAATAGCGAATGGCAAAATCATGCTCAAGAAATGGTGTTTTAGTGGCGACAAACACGAATTTTTGCTATAGAAATTATCCAAAGAATCTATTTTTACAGAGTGCGGCATTATCGGGTCGCGGCAGCTACCGATGCTGGTCGATGATGTCTATGCTCAAAGAGGACAAGAGTTTAATATCACGTCGGTTAAAAATAAGAATATTCCCGACATTTTGTTTTTGTATTCGCTGAACTGTGCGACATAATTTTCGAACTCCCCATACGAACGCAATCAAAACTGGTAAGTACAAAGAAAACGGATTTGACAACAATTGCAACAAATGACACCTATATAAGTTTTCTCCTTTACATTTCACTTCACACTTTCATCCCTGATAAAATCGAACAACCGCAAATTCACTGCATTATTATATTTTATAATAAAATTATTATTATCACTTGAATTTTGCACTAATAATTTTTCTTTAAAAAACACTGTACCGAGGAAGGAATAAAATAAATTACATTTTGTAAAATGAAGAACATGTTCAGCTGACAGTTTATTCAAAATCAAAGTTTCTGCAAGACTAGCGTTGAAAAGGTGATTTTCTACGGAACCGTGGTATCGAAGAAAACAGTGAATTGAGGCACAGATTTCGAAAATAGCAGAACTAAGGACGCTGTAAAGCCGATTGGCGCGGCACATTACAAATAAAGCGGCGACCGCAGCGAAACACCCGGCTCGTTTGAATTTGCAATGTGAGTGCGACAGACACGACGGCTCTCGAGGCCTCGACTGTTCACGACGAGCGAGCAACAGCAGCCAAGGCGACCACACGACGCCGGAACCCCGTGGGCCGCCGCGACGCGTGCCACTCTTATGCCCTTCATCATCAATATACCACCGCCACCACTACCGCCACCATCGAGTGGTCGGCGCTTGCTTTCAGCTTACCCCGTGTTATTGTCTCCACTTTTTTTTACCTTCGATATATAGTATCAACCGATGTTTGTGCTACATAGACAGTTTATTTATAAAACCGTGAGATGTCACTTTTTCTGATGAATTTAATACAAACTGATATAAAAATTATCGTTTTTTTCATTAGTACGAATCGTTTTTTCATAATATTAATTATTCATTTGAATTATTATTCTGTAACATGGATTAAGTTAAATTATTTTCGATTTTATTTTTCTCTCAAATAAATAATAATAATTTGATGTGTTTAATTATTCAAGAATAAACTTATTCGGAATCGTAATTATTCAATTTAAAACCATTCGTGCAAACATATTTCATTTTGTTAAAACAATTGAAAGTTGACCATTTGATTTAAGTGAGGAAATTCGAGTGAAAGTTGTTGATTGATTGTAGCAATTATGTATTATACTGGAAATGTAACAGAAATATTTATGAATGAATCGTGACGTTTATGGCTTCATATTCTTGTTAGTATAAGCACCCTAGAAGTATGTCTTGAGTTAACGAGACAACAGCGGATGGTGTATACGGAATTAACAGATTTTGCCTGATTACCTTTAGCGGGTAAGTAAATCCGAATCAGTAAAATCATTTTTATGTTCAAATATTTTTACATTTTTTTTCGTTTTTCGTTTTTCATTTGCAGTAGATGAATCATTGCTTGACCGTATGCAAATAAATGCATTTTTTTTTAAATAAAATTTCGTTTCAATTTTTCAAGTCATTAATAATTTAGTAGAAAAAAGTTCGTGGAAAATCGCGCAAATTCTGTAACGTTCAAAAGTAAAATACGAAAATACGCTGCATTGAAAACTGCATGTTTGGATTCTACCAGTCATCTGTTATTGTAGTCGCATATATGGTGAGTATTTTTATTTTTATATAATAGTATTATATTGTGTTATTGAAAAATTCAGTTTTTCAGAAATAAATAATTTTAGAAATTTCATTGATTCATTTTCATTGAAGAATTTTCAAACATATGACGATAGACAAAAATTTATCAATAAAATTTTACGTTTATTAACAAACGTATGAGATTTAGATTTCTCGTAGAAATAACTTAAAATAAACTTTCAATAATAACTTTAAATTCAAATTGATTTAAAAAACTGTCAACAAGCTTATTAAAATATTAAAAATTGACCTACAAATTTTATTGTTGTAAAATGTTACTTCTTAAATGATGATTTAAAGTTTTAATGACATTTCTTGTTTATATAGTTTCAATGTCTGCTAAAAACACTGGAACAATGCAGAACCGGCAGAACAATTTTGATCCTGGTAAAGAAGTAATACAGCTGAAAAAATACAGCGGATTTAAGTACACGAAAACAGATCTCACTGCCGCTCTAGAAAGTGTCAGGAAGAATAAAATTTTTCATCCTTCTGGAAAGAAGTATGGGGCCTTTTACATAATGTTTGTTAAAGAATGGGAACTGAGACTCTAAAAGAATAGATTTAAGGTAATTTCATAAAAAAACATTTTAAATGATGACAAGCGAGACAGTTCGTTCGCTGATGGTAAGTCAAATCGGAAATGGTTCCATTCATTCCTATGACATCTGCAAATCACAAAAAATGCAAAAATAGTGTCCAGAGCAAAGGCATTATTGACGGAAGGGTCGAATGTAAAAAGATTGAAATGTTCAATAAAATTTCAATTTGTAAATACAAATTTGAAATTCGTTTATCGAATAAATCATATCAGACGATATATTCATATTGAAAGAATTGTCCGATATGATTTTAAAAAATGAAAAAATTTTGAATTTTGACTCACAAACTAAATTCCTTTTAAACGTTTTATCCGTTTTAGCAGACTTAAGATATCCCCTGAAGAATCTATCAGACCGTGGTTCGAAAAGCTCAGAGGATACCTTGAAGAGTAAAATGCGCTTGATATACTAGAAGACGGCAGTCGAATCATAAATGCGGATGAAACTGGAGTACACGTGTACCCAAAGCTGGCAAAGTTTTGAGATTAAAAGGACAAAAGAACTTGTACCATGCACCATGTAGCTTCAGACCTAGATAATATTGTAACAATATATTTTATTGATTCTAATTATTTCAATTGTACATTTGACCATTTTTCCGTTCAGTTTTGTTTAAAATATTTTTCGCATTTATTAACTGATATAGAGTTATACCCTACATTTTATGTTCATGCGATTAATATTTGAAATTAAATAATAGATATTTGTTTTTGAATAACGTTATCGAGTAGATCGTATCTAAAAAAATAAAAATCAAATCGTAAATCAATATAAATCACCTAACGTCAAAAATTTAGAAAATATTCGAGAAACAAAAATATTACTGTGCATTGCAAGCTTCTACACATGAGTTAAACACATTCGATTATTTTTAAAGATAAAATCTCCCACATTTTCAAAATCGTACTTCCATTTCCTCAGCTTTTCACACGACACTTGACGATTTCTTTCAAGTTTGCACGCCAGCTTTGACTCACGCTCTTATAAGCACCTCGTAGATTTTCAGGTGATCCGAGCATTGAGAAGTTAGAAAATTTCAAAAGAAAACCTAAACCATATAATAAATAAGTCGAGGCAAAAAAATTACCGACAAATGATACGTGAAAAAAAATCAAAATAGATTTGATAAATAAAAAAATATTGAAATCAATGGACAGCCAAATTAGCACATTACACTCAAAATTCAAACAAAAAGTCGTAATATCTATTTTTGCGGATTGAGAACATGAAATATTTTATAAGATTACATTTTTTATTTTGTAACATTCTCTTTCTCTATCTCTTTGGCAACGTACTACAGTTTTACAGCAGTAAAGGCACTTCTTGAATCTAAGTTTGGTCTTTTAAAGTATAAAAGCGTCGTTTAAAATGGGCACATCGGCCGAAATCGAATTTAAAGCCTCAAAAGTAGAGAGCGAATGGTCAAAAGCGTTGTTTTATTTTATTTAATCAAATGAGCAGCCAATAATAGATTGAATTGAATATGATCCACTTGGCAAGTGGTATTTTATTGACAGTAACAGCGTATTTATCCCTCAAATATATTACCTCAAAGTAGAAAACAGACAGTCTAGTCTGTGTGAGCTAATGAACTCACTACACCGTGAATGAATTACCCAAAAGAATTTGGACAAACTATTTCCAAACATTGCAACTCGCACAATATCGTACCATCGAGGCAGTAATAAACTTAATTTGTTTTGTTGAGTCAAACTTAGTTTAAGAAACTATTAATTAGATGTTCAATTTATTGTCTGAAAACAAGCATGAAAACGATAATGACTAAATTGTATGTACAATTATATATAAGTTGGATTGATTATTATTAATGGAAATTACTTTCGAAAGTTGATCGATAATTAATAGTATGGTTAATGCTTAAATCACAAGAGGACTCATCACCTCCAGAAAATCGTTAGAGCTCGACCTCCCTTATTTTTTATGAGCTCACTTTACATGAAGGGTTCTCGTTATCAGTCCAGGTAAAAAGATACCCTTATTTTCTAAAGTCAGTAAACTAATTTAATCTCGATAGCAATTAAGCTGTATCAACCATCAAAATTCAATCGAAACTCAAAGAAAAAAAATTGTACAAACATTTATAAACACTTTGTTTCAGGATAAAAAAAATCTTTGTACCTGCATTTTCAACGAAAAATATATTTGAAAAAATATTTTTGAATTTAGTGGCAGTTACTTCCGAAATACAAGAACGGACATTCATGTATTTCGTGATACATGACATCCCATTATTTCGTCACAATTGCTATGTCGTGTACGCTATTAATCAACACTATAATGTTTATCTCCGAAAATTCTCACAATTTTCTTAGTACAGAGTGTATGAAATAGAAAAGAAAACAGATTAGATCAAAGGAAACTCTTAGTATAAGTCAAATCACCGTCTTGTTACTTGTTGGACAATATCAATTTATAATGTATGTAGAATAGAAGCCAACATCAACATTTGCATACAACCGGTATTCACCCCTATGCGCGCGTAGAATAACACTAACAATATTATTTGATTCAGGTAAATATACATCGCATAAATATCAATCATGATAAACAGTCACTTACAATCATAAATTGTTGCACCAAATATCTTGTACGGTGATAATTTTAAATTCGACATTAAACGGCTTAAAAATTGTCAGTTGAATAAAAATAAAACTGAATGAAATAGAACTGTCGTGTGTAAACTACGCGATGATGAGATTAAAAGAAGTGACCAACTCACATTAATAACTGTGATGAATTCCAACAATAAAAAATTTAACAAGCTTTTTAAATTCAGTAAACACTAACCACTGTTAATTCTAAAAGGATTGAGATAAAAAGTTTCCTACTAAATTTGACTACGAATTCTTACGAGATACTCTGTTTGCATGCAATAACTAAAGTATCATTTGAAATTGTATTTTATATTCAAAATTGTTTCCAAAATGTTAAGAAACTATCAAATATTATTATATTTTAACTGTATATACAATACGATCCAAAGATATAATTTGCAGAGGATTATGTGCTCAAAAATATAATAAAAAGCACAAAAAATATAAAATAAATTAAAAAATATATTAAAAGCCAACTTCAACTATTAACCAATCATTATGTTTTTGAATGAAACATTTTGAATCGAAATTATTTTCGGATACCTCTTCATTTTTAAATTTTTTTCCTTTATTTAAAAAAACGTACTAACTGTTATCCTATACACATTCTGACACACTTATTCATACGCTGATAAAGCAAATTGGCGCTTTCAATGATCTTTGATTTAAACCAAAAATTGAAACTGAATAATATTTTGATCTATGTTAAATTTTGAATTATGAAGAATTTTAATAAAAGGTTATCTCGACTGTGTTTACTACATCATAATGCATATCAATTGTTGGAATTTAAATGGGAGACTTTCAGTATATATATGTAATACTAACAATAATATAATGTTTGATTTCTGCAACTAGCAAATATTACATCGCTATTACCATGAATATATTCCAGTGCAAGTAGAAATTGAATTGAATGCAGATTTTACTTAGTGGTGCAGACGGAGTGGGATAATGTATGTATCCACATTGTGCTGGGAAATGCATAGCTGGCTAGGCTAAACGTTTAGCTCGTAATTTTAAAAAATAACGCTCATATTTCGCACCAACTCATATTATGTTTATGTTACTAACGTAGTTAAATTTCAAATGAAAGTATCGACTTGCAACAAGAATGGGTTCCTAATGCTCGAAACTACAAAATATTAGGTGCTAAAACAAATTTATTAACTGCTCCGATAACAAAAAATACTCACGATGAAAAACATTTATTTAATTCAACCAAAGTGGTAGTATGTCAACTATACTTTTTTATTATATATTTCTCAATAAACAATTCTCTCTAGATATCTACAATTGCTGTTGTTTATTTAACAATCATTAAAATAAGAGTTTCTGTCAAAGCAAGCATTTATCAATTTGTTATTAATGTTTGTATACACCCGTCTAAAATACTTGGGTTATGAAAGTTTCGTGGCATAACTTCAAAGTTATGTTAAAGTAAAAAGTAATGTTTTCTTCTAGTTTTCAACCTATACTTGAGATTGGTAATACCGTATATTATCATAATCACCCAATAACAATAAATTATTGAAAGGAATGTTTTCATTGAAGAATCACATTAACCTCGTAGTTTCTTTTATTTTCTGTTCAAATGTGACTTCTACATTGAAAGTGTACGTAGTTTCTATCAAGTAATTCAATACGCTCCTTTGAAATAAAAGTGGAAAAAATTATCATACAATAAAAATGTTGAACATACGTATGAAATGCTTGAATATGATATGATAAATTATTCTCATGAATTATTCGATTTTCTTAGTGAATAAAAGAAGCCTTCAATCATTTTATTTATTTATTATTTATAAACATAAAAACTGTGATTAAATCATAACAAATCTTATTCAAAAAATAAGACACTCAATTTGACATCTAAGTTTACATATTGAAGGTGTCACATACCTTCTTAAATCATTTTGTACTGAAATTTTAGTGAAGTACGTAAATAGAACCAAGAAAGAGAGAAGTTATCTTAAAATGTTTTTATTTTCGTTAAAATTTGAAATCAGTTATCTTTTAAGCAGCAGCTTTCTTTTTGGAACATTCTTTCTCCTCAAGTATAGCCCTAAACGGCGGAAGTAAGTATGAAAATAACTGTCCTGAAAATAGCTGAGAACATATGCCCAATGTATACATACGTCATTTGATGGTTTCTGCAGCCAAGTTTTGCGCTTTCTTTATTACGAGTCGAAACAATCGCAATGTTTGTGGCACAAATGTGAGCAAGAGTTTTAGCGGAATTATACGCATAAAAGCAATTTTGACATTTCATTTGAAAAAACTAATGAGAGACTCAGAAAGTTAAATACTCTACGCCTGTTAATTTCGTTTACAATTCATTTTTCTGATTGGTTTATTGAACCAAACTCTTTCAACCATGGTTTTTTCACTTGAGTTAGTTTAACACTGAATTTATTTGAAAATAATACTGAAAAAGAAATCCAAACTACACCAACATATATAAGTATAAAGAAAAAAAAATAAATATGTAAGTATAAAATATAGATCATAAAATTTTTCCTAATCGTTTTTGTCTCATGAAAAAATTTATCAAGCACAAAATCGCTTATTTATTCCAAACGATTGCGCCTCTGGATAATCCTTATGTTGTCATCTTTATTAATTTTACTAATGTCGTTAAATTCTTAAAATAAACCGTGTTAGCTTTTATTCGATCTGAGTTTTTTAGTAGAGTGAATCAAAAGTAGGAGCAACATGTGATATGTTGCCGTCAAAAAACTTTGTCTCATGAGCCAAATTGAATTGTCTGATTGTACATTATTCTGATCGATTTGTAGAATATCTATCCGAAAATAAATCCAAGTAATCAGATGATTTCATTTGTCTTTTTTGCTTTGGTAAAAAATTCAAGATCTCATAGTTACTCTCAAAAAGCAGTTTTGAAAATTAACTTTTTAACATCGTACTTGGACCCCTTTTAAGTTAATTTTACTTAACCTATATGAACCTTAAAATAGAATTGGAAACTATCTAATTTTTTTCAGTGGATGGGTCAGAAAATCAGAAAATGAAATTGTCTGTAGAAAAAAATAGAAGTATTGCAAGCGCTTGATTCCTGTGTTGTTAAAAAATACATGTTCAAATGTAGTATGTCATTTGAGAGGAAACTTTGGAAAACATGCACATAAATTTTTGTACAGTTGAAAAAGTAAATAAAAAACTAAACACCGTGATAAATTTCTCATCAATCAATTGGATTCATTATAATTTTTATATACAAGCTAACGATAAATAATTAAAAAAACTCAACTTCTGAAACAGAGCGAAAAATATAAACTAATAAACGAAAACTTCTTCTGTGGTTGGTATGCCAAGAACTAAGTTCCTCAAATAAAAAAATCTGTGATTATCGAATATTTGCTACATTGTTGTCGAACTATTGTGGTATTCTCGAAAAATTATTTTAAATTAAAATAGCTTGTTTGAAGACAATTGCAAGATGACAACAGTTCACAAACAATAACAATTCTTTGTTGAAGACCGCATTTTGTAAGAACATTGCTTAACGTTTTAATCAATAAAACCTGTCTTAATCTGGAATAGTTATTCATATATATATTGTTCATCAAGGGTCATTTATATTTTTACCAGTATAATTAATCTTAACTTATCTTCAAGACGATAATTATTATTCTCTTTGTTTTCAAAAGAAATTAAAGACAAATAATTCAAAACACAATTTTCTATCTGAATTAAAATCTACTGTGAGCAGATATTTACCGCAAATTTAAAAATTAATGATAAAATGAAATTTGTTTATAACGTAAATAATTATTTTTCAAGAACTACAACTTATGACTACAAAATCCATACCAGTAGGTATAAGTAAAATTCAACTTAATGGAATCAAAATAACGTCAAAACAAGCTGTAATAAATTTCTTGGTTTATTAATAATTTATCAATAATTATTTGTAAAATTTTATTCAAATTGTCTTACAGAGAATAATAATGTATGAAATAAAAATGTCAATTGATGAAAACATTATTCAGCATCGATGTGTGACCCAAGTTTCATTATTTTAAGAATAAATAATATCATTAATTCTTCGCAAAAAATCGATACGTACCGTCTGAAACTTGAAATTTTAACTCGATACTCCCATTTTCCCATATGAACAAAAATATATTCAAAATTATATTTGAATTATATATTATATAAATAAAATATGAACTTATATATTTATATATATAAATATTTTATATTTTGAATATAAATTTAAAAAATACATAAAATACGTATAAAAATATATGTATTATATATATTTTGACATATTTACATATAATTGGTTTGCTATATTCATATAAGAATATATACAAAAAGATATGCACAAAAAATGATTCAAAATCCGTTCGATTACGAAATTTCTTAACCAAATTTATTACCTTACACATAATAAATCCTGTATCTTCTAACAAACCGACGTGCACTAACAACGAAGTTAGCTTAAGCATGTACATCTCGAAGTTTAGAAAAGTTCAAAAGTGCAAAAACTTTTCGCAACAACTCAAAAATGCAGAAAACACTATTTATAAACATACAGGAATACATTTTCATCTCATTTCGTGCTCAATCTTGTATCATAATTACATGAAAAATGTTGCCTCTTGATAGTTTATATGATGAAATGTTTCCGGTCAAGAACGACAAGATACCAAAGCAATTCTACAAAATTTGTTAATTAAATAATTAAACCTTTCTGCTCAGTCATGAGAAATTAAAATTTCTAGTTTTCAACCTTTGGTTGCTTGAAATAGTATCTGCAAAGCTGTAGCAACGATGATGACGTCTATTCGCGAAACCACGAGGATTGTAATGCGGACCGAGTAAATCTGTTCGACGTCAGCGTGGGTCACGTAAACCACAAGAGCCATGATGTGGAACACTTGGACTTCACGAGCGATAACGCGGAAGACCAGAGGCTTCTAGCAACTGGCACCAAAACTCCGAGATATTTGCCTTGCCAAACAAAGTTATCTGGTTGAAGTCTCGATAAGTCAAATCACCTGACCACACTAATTGTGTCCAATTCAACTATACTTTTGCTTTACAATATATACAAACACCAACTTCATTTGAATCTCCTTTCGCAAGCGATATTTATTTTCGTGACGATCCCTTTTTTTTCAAAAAGTTTCAAAAGCTAAAAATATTTTCATTCCAAGTCAAAATTTTATTTCAATAATATTTCAAGTACCTCGAAGTGTCTTAAGATATTTCACTTTTTTATACCTCGTCACTTCCAAATTAGAAATTATTCTAAATTTCAATTAGAGTTGAAACGTCCTAGATCTTAAATTCATAATTCAAATGAAAATTTTTGCTCATAAAACCGAAAAATTTTACAGCAAGTGGGACAGTTACTTATAATTTCTGAGATATAAAATTACTCAAATATCTCATTACAAGATAATTTTCTTCTTGTATTAAAATAAAATCCATTGTCACATTAATTATTTCATCTCTTCTTCCGGAAACTTTTTCCATAACCGAGGCAGCAGATTCAAATGAGTGAGCGCGAACCTGATATAAAATTATATAAATTATAATTATCTACGCTATTATAACAGCCAGATTGAACGTTCAAACTGATGCATGTACTTGAAATTGCAGTTGTTTTATTCATTCAAGCTGACTTGGACGTGATAAATCATGAAGCATTATACCACAGCCAGTTGTATTTCCCTCTGCGTGGGGTCAGTGAGAACACGGCGTTCGAATTTACATCACTGATTTTATGAATTAGACGTTTCTTAATTACTTGCTTTGCATTTCGAATTTTATGGTCTCCTCGATCGAACAGGAAAACGGGATTTTCTTAAGTAGCAATTAAAAGTAATTGTTCGAACTGGAGTTTCTGTAATTGCTCCGAAGGGCAACTTGCAAGCAAACGTGCCTGAACGACTTATTACGTGTATTATGTGATATGACAAAGGCGACTTTTGTCTGGTTATGTAACGTCTATCACAAACATCAGAGTTGGGTCTTCTTAAATTGATTTATTAAGTACCGTTCGGTAGACTCAAGTTTTTAATTAAACTTTCAATTGAAACGGCTGATTAGATTTTATGAAAATTGTTTTTTGAAAGTCTTACTTGAATCTCTTTTATGATGAAAAAATTTCGTAGAATGAAAAAAAAAACCTATAATTAGTTTGGTTGGGGAAGACGTTGTTATCTACTATATAAAAAAATATAATGGGAATCCACAGGTGATTAGATGCAAAACAATGACACTTTGGAACATGTTTAACGAGCGCAGAGCCCGGATGGGCGTACTGTAGTGAAAGCAACCTCGTATCTAAATATTTATTAAGAACAAGAGCACCTGCTCGGTAAAGAGACGGCTGCACCTTGGAACACATTTCTATTGTCAATGTCGATTTTTCAGTATGTGAACAGAAAGTGACGATAACAAGAATGTTACCTCGCTACTCAAGATTAACTGAGCAGCTTACGAGGCGTTAAAACTGCACATCGAAGCGTAAAAAGACCTTTCGGCATGAAAAGGCTATCAAAGTGATTCCAAATTATCCAAAAACGTGCCCGATCATAACGAAAACAAAATCTCAGCATGTTTCACATCGACGAACTGAAATCATCAAGAAAATTCGGTCATAATAGTTGAACAGATAAATTCGATTCGTTGCTTTCAACAGCTCATTCAATAAATGTTTTGACGTTTCTCACGATTGCGGTTTAATTGAAATTTGAGAGGAACGTGAGTATAGTGAATCTAAAATTGTATCCAATCACCAGTCACAAAGTCGAAGCACAAGGCACTAACATTTGTGTGAATTCTTTTCGAATAATAGAATTTTATTTGACACAATATTTAGCACGAAAATATATTTTGTAAATCTATAAATTTTAAATAAAATTAGCCAACAGAATCTTAAAGCATAAAGATAAGATATTTGTTCAGGGTCCTTTGGGCGATAACAAAAGCACTTGAATTTGAATTTCAACTTAACAACACTTGAAAACGATTTTTAGCGTATATCGCAGCAACAAATTTTATACAATATTATTAACATTTTATCTGTTTTTTCTACATTTTAAAAATCGATAGTTATATTGGAATTATATCATCATGAAGACACTGACAAAGAGCATCCGTTTATTATATATTTACAGCAAGACAATCTTTTTCCTGTTAACCCTGAGGTATAATTCATACACAGCCTCTATTATACGCGTGTTGCACTGAATACAGATAATACCATTTCAAGATGCATGCACATTGTACGATTAAAGTGACACATCTATTTTAATCACATAAAATATGTTCTGCGTGAGGTACAGTCAACAATTTCAAGTTTAAAAATTAACATCAACAATTAACATTCAATTATTAGCTGATACTTTGAATAAACAATAAACAATTCGTTTATTGGATTTTTTATGTAAGAAATTCATGCATCTTATTTATGATTTATTATCAAGACAGATAAGAAAGTTCACCAAAGAAAACTGAAATTTACCATGCTATGATCATCAAATGTTTATGCAAAAGTAAAAAAATGGTGTATTTCTTATGACATTTCCAACATTTATCGAAAACTGTTTTGCTTTTTGTGAGTTTATATATTGTTTAAGAAAAGTTTGTTCTAAGAATTCGATCACTGTATATAAAATCATACATAAGTCAAAGAAGTCGATAGCTGAGCAAATTTATGTTATTTTATTCACTACAAATTGATTTTCTATACTTCTGGTGTTAAAACGAAAAAAAATGCTATTAACGTTCCTTAAAACGTTGACAAATTTCGTAATGAATTTTTTCTTTTACCTAAAATAAACTAGTTTGTCAACATTCAAAATTCAACAACAAAGACAAACTGCAATGATTACTCTGGACTTCTAATTTTCAATTTTACAATCCTTGTAAATAAAAGCACGAAAGAATATTTCATACTCGACTTCATTTATGCCGGTAATGACTTTGGTAAACCGCCAATCTAATGTACAAACTTTGCCTCAATTATTTCGCTCTCCAGTGAGTAATATGAAACTCAGCGAAAGCCCAGTTTTCTTACTATGAGATGTCCCAACTATGTCGGACTTTGACAGTGGGCCATCTATTCGTCGGTCCGCGTTTCATCAATGATTTTGAGGATCGCGTTCTACAGAAATCAACATCGCAGCCCAATTCTCAAAGCGAAGCAACGGCGGATTTTAAAAGGCCGGCAGTTACACGTCGAGTAAAATCTTATCACCGCATTTATCATCTGGAGGAATAAATTTGAATATCATATGACGTAGTCTTACGTGCGAAATAAAAAGAAACTAAAATTTATTATTCGTCGTCTCGAATGACACGAGTATTCATATCAAAAACTTATTTATGGGCAACAATTTCAGAAACACCTTCGCGGTTGTTGCTCAAATTAATTACAGTAATTTTTCGCTTCGATGAATTATGGCTCTCTATAAGCGAGAGAGTCGCACATTCTCGAGCAATATTCTACGAACGAAAAGCGGGTGGAACGCTCGAGATTCGGTTCCCATTACGTGTAGTGGGAACGGCGATACCCAAGTCGTTTTTCTGTCCCAATGCACTCTGTTGATCGGGCATAATTAATCGGCAGATTATGATTGACACGTGTAACCCGCGAAGTGTTGCTAGGGAGAGAACAATCGCAAGTACGATAACACGAAAAGTGCCTAAATGGCTTTGACTAACGAGAAACGGGGTTATCGATTCAAGCAGAAGTTAAATTGAGCTCTCGGTAAAAGATCCAAATCAGCTAACACTGACGAAAGTAATGCCCGGTTCGCCGATTTTTGACCCACTTCGGCAAAGAACTCGTGTACGTTTTCCTCCCTCGGAAAATCTTTTCCCTGTGTGAATCTTTCAAGGACAGCGACCGCTATGAATCAGGTCAGCAAGTGCAGGTGCACTCTCGCGCGTCAAGCGGCATCTGGCTCTCAGACTCGATTCACTCATCGCCATGCGAATTGTAGATAAAAAATAAAACTTAACAAATCTGTCGGTATTGTTGAACTGATTGTTGATGTTGACAACAAGTTTTCAACATCATGAATGATTTGTTCGTCGCTCGATCCTTAAGGCAAATACGTGGCTGTTAGGCAAAGCCGGGAGAAATAAAGCTGTGTGATTTGTGGATAGCACATGTCGTCGGGCGAAGCACGCACGCACGCCAACACGTCAGCACAGTTTTTGAGCGCGAACGAGGTGAACGCACGCAACGAAACATCCATTGGTTGCGCCCCACACACGGCCTACCGCGAACGGCGATATTTCAAGATTTCTAGGGAGCCTGTTACGCGAGTCGTGCGGATTTGAGGCAAACCGTTGTGTAGATTATCGGCTGCAGTTGGCGCGATCTCTAATCCTACGGCTGGGTGTATAATGGCACTGGCGTGACGTAGTCGCCAAGCTTGGTGTCAACGATACGAAATCGAGTTTACACAGCCAGGCTAAGTCAAATCGATTGATCATCATCGCGACACCACTGGTTATCTGAGAATTCGGACCTCAAGTAGAATGTAATCAGAGTTTGCCATCCCATCAATACCACTGGCTCAACAATCATGATCGCTGTGTGTTTGTACCGTGCCCGAGTACGAGTTTGGAAGTAATTACAATACACCGGTTTAAACGTTATCGCTCGAAGAGCGGGCTCGTAAATCATTGTGATAAGATCTGTAAAAGGTCCGAGACCCAAGATGGTCCTGGTACCATCAAGCTGACGGTAGGATGTTTTGAATTGAACGAGAAGAAAAGCATCAGGAGAAACGATGGACTCACCCGCCAGCAACCAGGATCATCTGCATGTTGCATGGGGGCGGTTGCTTGGTAGCGTCTACCGTGTAGAATAAGCAGCCAGATTAGGGCTGAGGTGGGTGAACGTAACTCCGGCCGGACGCACAGGAGGATGGCAGGGTCGGACGGCGAAGTTGTTGGATGGAACGACCGTTGACTCGAGTCAGCGAGACTCGGAGTCTCATGGTGCCGCGATCCGGCCTTGATCGAGGCCAGGCATCCCTTCGCAGATCACCGCACTGACACTGTCATCTCAGGTGGCTCGCAATATCACACACGCACATCTCGGCTCCTTCATTCTCCCGTGCTCGCTCGTACCCTGTGATTGCGCGCTGTCTGCTTTGCTATCCACCGCCACTTTGCCGTGGCTCCGTGGCAGCACTGACAATCGCCGATTCCACCGTGCGTGAGAACCAACCTCCCAGAAAGAGCGCGCGCGCATTCACGGAAACGCAGCCGGCAATGCACTCTTCTCCGCGGAAAAAGGCACCTGGTCCTAACCACGAAGGAGATGCATTCTTTCACCAGATGCTGTCACGGAGCGAGGCGGCCGACAGTCGCCCTCTTCACCGGGTCTGCTCGACTCCTCGGAGTGGAAGACGCCAACGATTCGTCCGACGAGTATCTTCCTCTACTTTTGCTCTCGTGCTAGAGGGAGACCGCCAGGTGCAACAAGGACGATGATAAGAGACGCACGAGAGCGGCACGACGCGCGGCGCCGCGATGATGCGCGGTGGCGCCACTCGCGCGGGAAAGCTCTCCGAAAGCTGCAGTGGGGGAAAGGGGAGGAAAGGCGAATGAAAGTGCCGCCTCGGTGGGGAATCGTCCGCGTGCGGGCTCGCTGCCTCCCAGTCAATATTGTACCCTTCCTCACTCATCCTGGAGCACCTTCAAGCCCTTCAAAAACTGCATTCGCTTTTCCTAGCATGCTCATCCCCACGTCCCATTCATTCCTGTCGCCACGTTCTTTCTGATAAAAATGTGTGAGAACAAATTTTGGCAGCCATACCAGCCCTCAACTTTGCGACCAGCTTTAAATGCTCACCCAATATCGAATAATCCGCTACAGAGACTGTATGCCAGCAAATTTGTATGGCTTTAAAGGTCAACCCGTGCCCTATGTATCACTTCCGCCGCTACCTTTTATTAATTGTTGAAAAATCACGCGGCTGTAGATTCTTTTATGATTCCACTCTATACACTGAACGCTATCAATTCAAACAAATTAATTTAATTTTAGCCCAAGAATCATAATTAAATTTCGATTGACGTTGGTTAATCAATTGATAATTGAGTCGTTATAGCTGCACAATGTATGCATATACATGAAATGAACGAATCGAATTCATGTTTTTGGGGTTCGCACGACGTTTCAAGGCAGCTACAAACGAATCAACGTGCACGGAAAAATGTAATAATAAAGGAGTGTGTTTTTCATTTCGGTGTGGCTTTTCTGAATTCATTACCTACTAATTCGTCAAACCATTCAAAGCAATAAGGTATGCACAAAGAAAATATGATTCAAATTTAAGCATATTTTAGCCAAAGACCCGCTAGTGCTTTTGTATGTTACGTTATAATTTAATTATGAAAACATTTGCACTCGCACAGTCACTTAAAACTAAAAATATTTATATGTTTCAAGTATTGATTTGAACTTTTTTTCAAATAAGTTATCACACTGGTGGTATTTTCCGGTTTAACAAGATCTGATAATAATTCGATAGGAATTCAAAGAGAAAGCAGTAAACTTTATACTATATTTTCGTATCGCTTATTTTAATAGAACTGACCGCATAAAGTCAGTATGATTAAACATCAACAGACGTTTGGTTGTTTCAAACAGCGATACTACAACGTGTCTATTGAATATAATATAATTTGATCAATCTCGCACTTTCAGCAAAACAATTAAGTCACCAGACGGTAATTGCACTACTTTACTCGTTAATATTTAAATGGGAATCATGAATTCTTGAAATACGAACAGGTATTAAACTCTCAAAGTAATCTTCTTGTACAAAAACTTTGTTAAAGTAATCTCGATAACGCTACTCAGATTCAGAATAAGCTACGACTTATTAAAAAGCGTTATTACTCATCATTAACTCGCGGATTCGATGGACAAAACAAAACTATAAACTGTGAAATCTTTCATTTCAAAGATTTAAGTTTCTTTGTATGAAAAAAAAAAAAATTCTTATGTGATTTCATTTTGCCCACTTGCACATTCACTCAATTAACCTATTTTATGTGCTAACAATTTTATATCTTTTTCTGACTCAAGGGACGGTCGTTATCTACGCTTCTTTCAGACCTCGTGAATTTTTCATGCAACGATTGATGTCTAAGTAGTACCCGCTGATTCAATATTTATCAAATCACCAATCTATGTCAGCGTTAACTTCATCACGATTTCCAAACTGCTGTATCACATTGCCAAAGAATTTCATGTATTCTAATTGTTCTTTTCATCATCATATAATACTTATCAATCGTTTGAAGAAATTGCAATACGCTTTTAAAATAAAAATAAAACGGAAAACAAGTTTGTCAATTTGTCAAGTTTATGCAGAAAGTAATTCATTATTATAACAGAATTTAATAACCCTTTGTGGGAATACACATAGGACGCCAAAGTTAGCCGCAGGTTATTACGCTTTTATTCAGGCTTTGATTTGCTCAGTGCAGCACGGTGCGTCGCAGTTTAATTTGATAGACGTGTCAATGAGGCACTGTTTCAAAATAAAGGGGTTTTAATTTTTGTTTCCGTTATTTCATGCATTATTGTTTATTATTACGTTGATTTTAAATTACTAGTGGTCGTTAATAGTTTATCAAAAAAGTGCGATCTAGATGAGAAACAACTTTAATGACTGATTAATCGATTTGCATGATACGTAAATTACGTCTTTGATAAGCCAACTTGCTCAACATTGATTGCAATTAACTTTGAAATTTTGAAATTACGAGTTAATAACAGTTTCAAAAACTATTTTCCGCACAAAAAAATTTATGAAAAAATCATCAAAGTTTGAAAATAATTGGAGAAATATTAAATGCACGAATTTGTGTCAAACATTTGTTAATAAATTTAATTTCATCGTCAAATAGTGTATTTCTTTATATCAAAAAAAGTCGGACTGTTGACTCTCTTAGTCTGAGATTACACAGAGGAAGAAGAAATGAAGTCTAAGAATACATAAACATGACATTGCAAACTAAATTACTTTTTTTGTCTCGTTATATTCTTAAATTTCTATTCATTTCAATTAATTCCAACGCTGATGTATCAAAACTTGAGAGCATCTCTGCAAGATATGAAACATAAAGAATTTATGATTTACGATTTTAGATATACTCTCTGTCTTCTAATCTTGAAATTTCGTGTGCGAAGAACGAGAAAATTACATTCATGCTATGTGTATAATACACTGTGGCATTTTATTGGCGAGTCTAGCAGTGTTGTGCTCACTGGACAAAATGAACGAAATGCTTGCAAGCTCGCAAACCAGTAAAATCTGTCCACAAAGATTTCAACGGATGCTGTTTGATGAAATACGATCACTAGTATTGTTATCCGCATTTGAGACAGCTCAAAAAACAGGCATTCAAACTATTTTGTATACAAAAATGTAACGTCCATTTTGATGTGTACATTTATTTTTTCATTATTGCGACATACACTTCTACTGCTTTTTAATTTAAAAAAATCATGATGAAAAGCAGTAAGCTTAAAATTGTGCCGGTGACAAAATTGAAATAAATCAAGTTCATTACAATAAGAGTCGCGTTGAATAGATAGAATTTTTCACTCAAAAGGTTATATTATTTTATAAAATTTTTGTTCAATAACCGTGTATGCTTTCATTATATGCAGACACATCCGACAAGACACGTGTAACAACACGTGTGAGATGTCTCATAAAATGCATACTCCAAACAGCCAAATAATACTTGGTTCGGCACCGTCGACCTGCTTTTGATATTACTTTTTTAGCTATATATTGTGACACGTTCAAAATAAACAAATATACTTTCGCCTAATTTGCATTTGCAAATGTGATTCAATGTTTTCCAGCAGAACGATTTATTTACATAATGTAAAACAAATTTTCACAAATATAATTATTTAGGAAAAGTTCATTTTATTTTATAGAATAGATTACTGACATTTTGAGAATCAAATTGTATCAATATTCAATAAATCTTATATCTCGTCTGGATTTTTAGCCATGCGATAGTTTTTTCGAATTGGCAGATTACGCCCAAGCTATAAAATCTACTTAATTGCAGCTCATCCTTTTGCAGACAAGAAAAGCCTATTCCGCAACGAGACCTCAATGAAATACGGCAATTGACCTCTGCAAAAATATGTGTTCGCATAGTGGTATCGTGCAACAGCGCCGTTTCACTATAAATGAAACTGTGGTAAAGCGACTAGACATCACTCTAAGCTCTGAGTTTGTGCGACCATGACCGAAATCTTCACCGCTGCTGTAATTCCGGGAGTCGAGGGGGGAAACTCAAACCAAACTTCATTAATCTTGGCAAAACTAAAATATAATTGATTCTGCAACAATATAACTAATTGGCGTCAAACCATCGATGGTTAACGCAGAAAAGCCTTTGGAAATATTTGCCCTGTCAGTTTTGTTTCTTATTAATTCAGTGTTTTGTGGAAACAAAAACGGTTAGCTTCATTTTTTAATTAAAAAAATTCTTTTAATTCTGAAGTGTACACCCGTTTTTTTAGATATTAAATTTTTTTATAGTTGAGAGTTCATCTCTTATTAAGTCGAGTTATCTTGTTTTGCCTCCGAGCCACTGAATTGAGTTAACTGCACGGGGAAAAAATTTCATACAAAATGACTGAATTATTCATGGAAAAGAAATTTGAAACTTACTAATTTGTAATCAAATTTGAAAAAAATGCGAAAATGTGATTCATATTTATGATTTTTTTAACTAGTACATCGTGTAATAAAAGTAAATCTCATCATTCAATTACAAATAATGACATAAACAAATTTTTTTGTATGAAATTTAATTTTTTAACATCCAATTTGGAATAAATTGATCAGTTTAATAAGTATTTTGTAAATCTATATTAAGAGCCAAATTCGCTAACAGATGGCGTAATGGGGTTAAGTTGAAGTCTGGTTAATAAAAGAAAATTTTCTACCAAGAAAGTATAATTGCAAAGCACGCGATCTTAATTTAACAAAAAAACTTCTTAATGCAGTAAAAATTCAACTTTGTTCCGTCATGAAGCCTCTTTTGCAGACAAGCGATAGCAACGATAAACTATGGTTTATGATTCACCGATATCATTTCGCCATGATCGTATCTTTACAATCTGCATCGTGCAAATGACCGGCCACAGCCTTCCTTCCGGCTGGGTTGAACGAAAAATCCAATAGGCATATTCCCGAGCGTCCAATAAATGCTAGTCTATGGCGTGTATATGCAAAGTGGCGCAGCGTAATGTGACGCATTCTAATGTGAAAAATTACGGTTGCATGTAAGACACATAAAAGTTCGTTTAAAAGAAATGTAATGCGTTTTGTAAGAACTTCTCGTATAACCTTTACGATTGTGATAGGTCAATAATAGCGAAGTTTTTCTAAGTTAAATTTGAGTTAAAATATTGCATCTGATAAAGCTAAATGAATAGGGTGGAACTAGCATATTACGATGATGTATATTTCAAAATAAAAAATGCTTCGAGAGAACGTAACATCATTCGCGCATTAACTTCGCACTCAAGTTGCAAATGTTTCATTTAACTCGACAGTAAACGTAGCATTAATTCATGCGCCGTTCAAAATGACTCAAATGTTCACCGGAAAGAATTGGTGAACGTCGTTGTATGATAATGCGATGAATGCGCAGGGCGAAAATCCATTTGATTTTATGTGAATCAAATGTATACACTCCCTTTCTGCGCGCGGTGAAATAATTAAGACTCGGAATAGCTGGACAATAATTCGTTGCCACGTGAGTGGCAAGAGACTCGGTTAAGAGCAATTGCACAGGTTAAGTATACGCTAACAGGTTCATCGCTTATTTGTCTTCATGTTTCTGACGTTTTGCTCGAGAAAATGCATCGCCATGTAATCTCTATTATGGATTAATTCATCGACAGAAAATGTAAAAAAAAGTATCGTATTGATTCAAGTAAGTGAAGTTCTATATCAAACATGACTTTCATTACTGTTTATTAATTATAGTGTTTTAATTTAAAAAATGTATCCTGCTTTTTATACGGTGCCTCGAAAAACCAATAATAAGAGTTTTAATACATATTAAATATATACTTTTTTAATCAATTAATTGTTACTAATTTTTACTTGTTGAGAATATTTTTCAGTTTATAATTACAGTGTACCTTATTTTAAACATTAGAGACGAATCCAATTTAAAAATGATTTTTTTTTAATTAACCAAAAAAGAGACATTGTTATTGTTTTATTTTTTCAATTTTAATTATTAAACCTCAACGAACAAAACAAAAACTCAGTCTAAATTAATCAAGTTGACTATTACGAGACCAATTTTTTTTTCTGAATGAATGAAAAAATCAAACAAAAACACGGAAATTCACAGAACTCTAGAAAAAAAGTGTAACTTTTTAAATGTGAATTTTAATGATAAAAGTTAAGCGTTATGTTTTGCACCATACATTATTGAATAGAAACTTATAGCAAGATTTCAGATAAATCTTAAAAATTGTGATACATGTTACGAGTAAACGAGAGTAGAAATTTGAAAAAAAAAATGGTTAATAAACATGTCACTGTTTATGATCACAAACGCCCAGAAAGTGAATAAAGAACGCGTCAGAAATAGCTTTTACTTGTCACGCAATAAAATCTGTTTTGTCAAAACACAGATTTGAAAGTAAAGATGAATGATTTGTTGAAAACGCTGTGTGAAAAACAAACGTCTATCGAAGCATCTAGCGTCTATAAAATGAGATTGAGTGTTACGTAGAAAAACAGTAAAAAATACTACCACCGTTTCTTGCGTCGACGGTAAGGGATGGGAGCACCCTGCCCAGGAAGTAGTACCCATGCTAAGTACAATTCGACGATCAGCTTCGTCATCCTTTACAGCTCTTCTGACTTGGCCTATAGGAGCTGCCAAGCATCACCACGCGTTGATCTATTTCGCATGTGGGGAAAAAATGAATATACAAATAATCATCAAAATTTATCAAGAGGGTCCCATTTATGGTCAGTGTTTGACGGATAGTGCCTGAAGTTCACACTCTGATAGAAAAATGCAATTTTCATTATTCCAATAGATTACGAATATAAAAGAGGAAATGATAATAATCTCAAAGTACATCAAAATATTCTCTCGCGTCGAACATTTGAAAATTTATTGATTAACAGCGATTTAATGAAACTGTTGGTATACACATTTTTATATCAGAGTTGAGAATTAAAATCTTATGTTGGTCACGATTTCATAATTCTTTCATTATTTCACTGTTGTTAACTTTTCTGTTGACACAAGTGCACTGAAATATTTACTGACTGAATAAATTAGCTCGACCAAAATAAATTTGAATAAGATACTTAATAATTTTTAACATGGAAGATACTAAATTGAGCAAAGTTTAAATATTTGACAGGTGAATCATTTAATATTCTATACGAAACCGGCGTTAATAGTATAATAGTACTGATGCAATCAATATAATGAATATATATGTGAAAGTCCTTTTCAATACAAAAACAAGATCACGTGAGTTTATATAATTGGATGAATAGTTTGTAACTTTTGATAAACAATAATTCATTATTAGAAATATATCATTTGCTTAAAACTTTGACACCGTTTTAATTGGTCATCATTTTCTAATATCAAACGCACAAATTTTAGGCTAAGAACCAAATAAACGCATGGCAATCTTTCAATTATAATTAATATTCAAGACCAGAACTTCAAAATTATTCCGGATTTTCGTGTACGGCTACCCTGGGGCAGCTATCAACTATACATAATTACAATTAATAGCGACTCACTTAACCTGCAAATTTGCTATGTTGCGCTCGGCAGCTCCTAGGCTTTATCCACTTGATCTTACACTGACCCACCTTACTTTATTATCTTCGCGAATTATGGCAAATTATATTTTGACATGTTGCGAATAATAACAACTTCAAAAGTGTCATCTAAAACTTTATGTTTCATCGGATATAAACTTTTTTATAGAAAATTTCGTATCTCAAAATTACTTGTTGGTTTTATAAGTTTCCTAGTACAATATTTAGCATACCAGAGAAAAGCAGTTGTTGCACGTTTTGACCTGCTAGAGACGGACATAACATTTGAATGTTTCATCATAAAGATATGCAGTTTCAAAACAGGATTATCAAACAAGAAATATTTGACATCGTTTCGATATTTTGATATCTTAACTTCCGACTGGGTTGATTCATGATGACATAGGGCTGTGCAATTCAATTTCACAACTCCGAACTCAATTATTAACAAGTAAATTACGTGCCAAAAGAATTATTTATGTTAAAACCGTTACAGTAAACAACATTATTAACTGGAAATCATCAGAACTGCATAGTTCTACAGAAGAACTTTCCAATATTGTTACAGTTGATAACTTCTTATTGCTCTAATTTTTTAATGCGAGGTCCACACATTGTATTGATCGGAAATTTCAAACGTATCAAAATGATAGTTTATAAAAAAACAAAAAACAAAAAAAACATGATACTTCGTGATGATGAAAATCATCGTTAAGTAAAATATTATATCTGATGGCATAAAATCAAGAACACGTTCCAATCATTTCAAATCTTCTTACTCTGATTTAGATACGAAAGCATTCAATTTTGTAGATTTGCAAAATGCTTACACTTAATTTTTTTTTCCACGAACTATTATTGTGCGCCGCAAACATCGTTGACGTGACATTAATCTTTCTTAAGACTGCATTTTCCATTATGCTCTTATTATCCTACGCTCCAAAAAGTCGTCTCTATTTATTATACACCCAATGAATGCGAGCCGAAAAAACGAGCAACAAATGCCTCCTCCAAATTCGTTGAAACGATCGCCGTTGGACCGTTTGAACCCTTTTAAACGATAAAGAACTTCGCTGAGTAATAACGATAAAAAGTTAGATCCAAAAATGAAACGAAATTCAACAGACACAACTTTTTTTTCTATATTCACAACAAATTGTGCAGTATTGTATACAAACTACAGGCTAATATATATTTTAACTGTGACGAATGGTCGATCATTATCATCACATAATTTTTTTTTTCAACCAATTCAAATAAAATATCCGATTATCTATGTTCTCATTTTTGGGTATGAGAAAGCACAACTATATGTAGATAACAAATATTTATTCATTTTTTTTCATATAAAAAACTCACGAGAAAATAACGATGATGAAGAAAACAGTCAGAACAATGGTGTAGGGTAAACAGATCTCGCAGATGCCGAATATTCTCAGGATTAAGTTTGCGACGGCAAGAATAAGTATCGAGTCTAAGCAAACACTCACACCCATATCACTAATTCATAGCTGCACATTATATCGCACAATTAAGACGGGGATTCGCGTAAATCCATTGTACACCAGATAGACAAACTTCGACACAAAACAACTGTCCACTGTGACAGAAGCGACAAGCCCGATTAGTTCAGGGCCACCTCTCACTCTGTTGTTGTTAAACTAATTATGACAATGTAGATATTATACGCTCTCGGAACAAGGTTTCGCCGATCTTCAACAATTTTCCCGACTTAACCCAAATAGACCAAAATACCGTAACATTCAAGGTCACATAAGGCATTCCAGTAACGCGCTATTTGCAACAAATTATAACATGTACTAAAAATCATCAATAACAATATACACAAAACTTGCGATCTTACAAATTGCCGTTAAAAAGTGATTACTAAACTGTTGTAAAATATCTGAAATTAATAACGAAAACTTCCTAATACTGCACAATGCTGACGCCTGTTGCTCCTCTTGTACGCATATTAATGCAATATCATTTGGGGGAGAACAAAAAATTTATTATCACGGTTATTAAATGTTTCCATCAAGCAATGATCTTGGCCTCAAAACTCATGTTTGAAAGTATAAAATATCTTATTTGGCTTCCCATTGTCGGCGACCAGTGAGGGAAAACAAGTCGCCAAAAGAGGGGAGCTTTGAGGTTCGCAGTCTAAGCCTGAAAGAAATGTGATTGTGTAATTGTCGTCGAGCAAATTTTTTCATTCAATTCAAATTTATCTTGTCTACGTGACAGTTCAATTCAATTTCAGAAAGGATTCAGCCAAGTTGCAATTTAAAACGAAAAATGTTATTATACCTACAAAGTGTAAATAATCTTTGTATTGTTTTGATTGAATTGTTGAAAATTTAGGTGTGATATTATTGATACTCTTTTAATTCCTCTCTTATGTGAACAACTGTCGCACGTGTGCGCAACTCTAAAGATACTTATCACCTGAGTAACATTGAACTACTTATGGAATCCAATGAATGAAAATCAAGTAGTACTATATTCAATGAAAACGGATATTTCACTTGAACACAATATTGGTATCTTGAATAAAGATGTGATTACAGTCAATTGTCATTAGGGTATCATTTTATATGTGACATTAACTCTCAAGTGACCAATCGACGAAATAAAATATAAGTAGGTATATAACTCTGACTGTCTTTTTAGCTTCATAAAATAAACATACTTCATTTGACAAAAAAACTTTAGGCAATAATTTAAAAAAATCTTACTGAAAAAAAATGGTTTAATAAGTCATCTGTTTCAGCATAGAAATTGAAATGAAAAATAAATTAAAACACAGAAATGAAAATCATGAAGGAAATGTTCACGTCACTCTTCGGTAAACACCTCGACTACAGCAGAACTTCATTATGAATCCCAAATGTGTAATTTTCTATCATTAAGCAGAAACACACAATGATCTGCGAAATAATTATGTGCCAGAACTTATATGTGATATTGGCATATATAATACAAAACATGCTCCGTATTATCTACGACTTGAACGGGTTTCAACAACATTAACCCAATTCAAGTCACACGTTATCTTCCGGTATTACAAATCAGAATTGTCTCCTCCAACAATCGACTTCGAATCAATACGACCGTTGCTGTCAATGCAGCTTGGGCTTCAGTTTTCTTAAATGAAATTTCAGCGTTACTGGAGATTGCACAAAAATAATGCCCAAGTTAATACTCTGAAAAAAGTTGAGATTAAAATTATTGATCGGACGTAATTTTGAGCCTTCGTTTGACAATGTGTACATGTTATCATAAAAACATTCAAATTACGCTGTTCATGAATGTTTGACTAATAATATTCGCTGGGAGTAAGGGCGCACAAAAACGGTTTACTACAGGAGGAAACAGGAATGAATCCGAAGTAACAAGTGATCCTCTTGTCCAGAGAGCAGGTTTTGTCTTGACAATGAGCAGGGTAATTTGTGGGGCGGTCGGCCGAGTGCACATCCCTTTCGAATACATCCGAGCGCACCAAAGCATGTTTCCCTTAGCCACCGGAGTAACAAGCGGCAGGCAAGAATGATCCGTCGTAGCAACGCTTATGAGACCACTCTTGGAGCTTTAGTTAGAGCACACCGATTGGTAGGGTAAGCTGTCCGATATCGCAACATCGCAAGCGTGTTTATGATTGGCTGTGCTCAATGTGTCAGATGGCCGGGATGCTTACTTGATTGATAGTTCCAGACCCAGGATCTCGCTGTGAGACATTCAAAGCCTCTGTGAACATTGTGCATTTGACATCAACAAAAGCTGTGTTAATTATGTGAAGTCGTACAGGGATTCCAGGGACTTATGAAAAAGGCCGGATGGGATCAGTTTGCAATTGGTTCGAATTGGTACAACTTTTTAAATGAATAATCATTTGTAATCTTTGACAGTTACAGGTATCACTCAATTGTTCATTTTGTTGCGATGGAAAAATGTGTTTGTGGAGGCGCGAGTTTTAATTCTTTTTATGTGGAAAACTAGTGAAAATTAATATAATCACTCACTGACCTGGAAAGCATTTTGCTTTTTAATGTGGTGCTCTTTGATAAGGTAATAGCTCGGAGCTAAATGTTCATAACAAATCGATATCTTACAATTGTCATATATATATATTTAGTCGGAACAAAACAAAATGAGAAACAAATTTTACGTAATGATCATAATAATATTAAAATTTAACTTTCAGTAGAAGTTATACACTGGTTGAACAAAGTTTTAGAAAAAAAAAACAGTTTATAAAACAAAGTTTTAAATTTAATAATGCGAAAGAGGAGTAAACATGGTTTCAGGTGCAACAAAGCAAAATCGAAAATAAAAACAATTACGGTGAAATTGATAGTTAACTGTTTCTACAAGTGGTCTTCGAACTCCTTTAATCGCTATCTACAAAATATTTTATAGTATAGAATACTGATTTTTTTTATTTTAGTATATCAATACGAAATGAAAAATAAACAATCTTTAATAAAAATTCTTAATAATTCTCCTAACGTTTAAATGTTAGTTCAGAAATATATTAAACAAATTTCATTTGAAAATATTTAATTTAAAAATTTCTAACACTGAGATACCATCAGAAAAAACTAAGAAACAGCCTTGATCGATATTATTTCAAGTATGAAAAATATATTACAAACTTTATTCCTGCAGAAGCTAATAAAAAGATAGAACTAATAAAACCAGCAATAAATTCTTACGTATATAATGATAAGAACTATTATATTGCCACTAAATTCCAAGTTTCTTTAGTGCATCTTCATATTTTGTTTACAGAATATAAATATATCTTCATTGTTACAAGTGATTTATTTTTATTATTTATTTTTAGAGTTGCCAAAATAATAGTTCAAAGCCACTCTGCTAAAGAAAGTTCATTCTTATTCGACGATAAATTACTAAACAAATGTTGTTTTTAATTTTGTTCATGATTTTTTTCAACGTAATCGAATAACTTAATACTTTGACATCGGAAGTGGTGAAAACTCATTGATAATAATATTCAAAGTAAGACAACCGTTAATCTAATAATATTACTGTCTAACATGTTCAGAAGCCGTGTGTGAAGTCATAAAAATCATAATCTTGGCAACGATACAATTGACCTCAGTTTCATCAGTTTACTGATTTATGTAACAATTTTTAAACGTCCATGCGAATTATTTGGAGGTTACGCTGGAATAAGCTACTGACTGTCTGATTACTGTTTGAACTTTTCTTTTTCTAAATCTAAGGTGCACATTCAAATTCAAACTTCCATTTTATCGAAATTCCAAACATAACGCTAAACGGAAAACTAATATTTCGCAAGGCATACATTTTAATCAAAGTGTATTCAATTTTAAATCAGTGTATACAATGTAAAATAGGTATTTCATGAAACAAATCAACCAGTGAAAACTTCCCTTTAATTTTATGGTACAGTTTGTTACAACATTATAGCCCCACAATCATTATTTCAAAAATCAATCAAATATTTTGTTCAAATCAAATTTCAAATTGTTTTATCGTTAAATTGCATGATCATTTTTGTTAATATTTTTTATCGAACTATTTTTGATATGCTTTTTTAGAGTTGGTATAACAAGGAGAAGTAGGATGGAAAAAGTTTTGAAGAAAATGGAGTGTTGTGCAGGTAGGATTATATAAGAGTAAAACACGCGCAGGACGTTGAGTCAGGATTGTCAGATTCTGTGATTATGAGCCCCAACAGATCGATCCAGTGTAGACGAATTCAAACTCATCTCATCAATTCGGCGTTTCAGCTCTCACAGAGGTTTTTTTAATCTAACACGTTTTAATCAAAATACGTCACGAGCTAAAATTTTTTTAACGTACCAATGAACCGAAGTTTATTTCAAAATCCATACACGAAGAATTGAGATATAGCATTTTCGATTTTTATAGACGATCCGGCATTTCGACAAGCACTCGTGCATGAAGTGGTACAAGATAGATAAACTCTGGCCAAGTATATAAGTAGGGATTTCGACAATGATGCACGATAAAATGCGAAATACCATTTATAATATCGTACTGTTCCACGGACGAAAAAAAAAATCCTTGACCGATCAGTGCTGTTATATCAGTAATCATAGAAATGCTCGCTTTATTATATACGACGCGATGACAGTACCTCGAATAAAATTTGAATTCATAAAGTTGCACTGCTAACAATTCTCGGTTACATCATTTCTCAGAGACTATGAGATTTATAGGTATGGATGCATTAACGAATCGCTCTCCAACGAAAGACTTTTCTATCTTCGAATCAAGTTTATAACGCGAACTTAAAAGATATAGTTTCAGTTTTGCCCGTACGATTCCGATAGCAACGTGCGGAAAAGTAATGTATCGAGACAACGTCTCACTTTCACATCGTTAAAAGAAGAAACATTAAACGTAATAGGAAAAAAGTCTAACTTCCACGAAGATACAGATAATCTCGCGAGAGTAATTTCGCGCTGCACGTTACATAATTTATATAATCCAAAGGTTTATTGAACCTTTAAAAGTTTTTCTTGGAAAAAATTGTGTACTCTTTTTTTTTCATAAAATTCAGCAAACTCATTCAACAATTTCCATCCGAAAATATGTAAACTTATTAAAAACTGTAGGAATTTTTATTCAAATTTGTATTTTCTTTTCCATTGCGATTAAAATTAATTAGATCCAAATTCTACGTCATTGCGTATTTGACAAAGTTAAATAATTCATAACATACAATTTGAAGAAACATTTAAACTTGAGTTTTGATTTTTTGACTCGAAATAGGTTGCGTTTTCGAGTAATGTGTTGGGGTCTTCACAGAATCTGAAATCATCATAAAACGGAGAGGGGGAGGGGATGAATAACATTTTGAACGCCCAAACTTGGTGTTAAAAATGAAGACGGAATACTCACCGTTGTTGCCGCGCCTTAACGCGGCGAAAACGGCGGAAATCAGATGTAGCGTCATTGGAATCGAAGCCCCGGCGGTGCTTATGAGACGAGGACATAGTCTTTTTAGCGCTAGTACCGTCAGCGACGGCGTTCGCGTGTCCGTTCTTGCCGCTGTCACTATTGAGTATCCAGTATCTACCGTTATCGAACTGCAGCAATGACACCGGCGGATCTTTGTCCGCCTTGAGGAAATGCGAGTCGCCCAGAGGAGAGTTGTTGATCAAAATTAATGGAGGGTTTCCTTGGGCTGCGTGCACCGGCACCGCGATCAGCTCGTGCCTGCTGACCCTTCCAGTACCTGGCCCACCCATTCAATTCGATGATCGACACCGACCGGCTCCACTGCTTTCAGTATTACACGCCTCTTGTCACACCCTAGATAACCGTCGGGTTGCGCTTACGCGACCTATTCAATAACAATTTGCTCGGTGGCAAACTGAAAAAATTCGAAAAGCTAAGTTCTCAACGGCAATGTCATCGTCAACAATTTTTTTAATAAACTACCAACGCTCATGTTTTTCTCGTTTTTGTTTTCGAAAGTAAATGTGTAAAGTTTTCATAAAATAATTTATATGAAATATTTTATTCAAGCTAAAAGCTTGTCGGGCTTTGTTATAATTGAAAGTGTTTGCCTAAAGGCATTACGAATAATACGGAACTGAATTTTTAAAATTTGTTCTTTGTGAATACGTTCGGTCTATATAAAAATTATATTACGCTGCTACGAGTAAAAACGAAAGATTAATTCAATTAAATTGATATCAAATATTCTCTATTAAAAATGACTTGTACAAACTTTGTTAAATAAAATATTTTTATATATGTATAAACGTAATTGCAGTATGAACGAATTGAGAAAGGTTTCGACTGAAATTTATGCGATTCAAATGAAATGAAAAAACTTGAAAAGAATGACTTTTTCAAGCTCAGTTTAATCAATGTTCAAGTCACTTTTTAAAATTAATAATTCAATGTATCAAGTTGAATTCTCTCTAATAACTAGACGCAGTTCAATAACTGGGTAGTTTATCTTCGTTACGTGGCCCGGATGGTGGGATAACTGGCACAAGCGCGAGCTTAAACAATCAAAACTGATGGTTTAATTACTAAAATAAAAAATTACACAAACAATTCAGCGAATACTAATATGCGCACATTGCGCATAAGATTATTGTTTTCTTTAATTCGTTTGTAATACTAATTTAAACGTAACGTTTTATTTGCAAAAATAACATGACAATATTATATCTGTATACAACGAACTTATGTTACAAAGCTGTCGAAAAACATTTTGACGATGCTATAATGATAATATCTTGATGTTATCTTCCGTTTTGTCTAACGCAAACATTATGCAAGTGCTAAACTGATATAATTATCTACAATTATTTCATTGACGTCTAACACGGCTCTCCTTTCTCAATGTAATTCAATCTTTTTCGATATAACCCAAACTTTACATAGATAAAGATCATGTTTCAGATTGCTTATCTACACATGCAAAATACTTAAACGATCCCTGGTTATAATATTAAAATTAATCAATTTCAAATTTAAACACTATCTTCACGAATAATTATTATCCTAACTAAATTTTTACCTGATCTATTTTAACCGAACTCTACTATTTCAACCCTACACTTGGGAACGATATTTTTCAAACGAGAAGTACTTTTTAGGACGTCGAGAAAAAAACAGTTTTATCAGCGGAAAATCTTTCGTTTTTTCAATTTAAGAATAGCCTTTATGAAATAGAAAAGCTTAATTAAAATTTATGACGTCGTTTATTTGTGGTACACAGAAATTGTCGAACGTTAGTGAAGACTGTGATACGTCACACAATTTAAAATTGTGTTTCATCATCTCTGAGGGATATTTGGTTACCACCAGAAGAAAAAAAAAACGAATCTCCGTGAATGACACCGAAATGAATTTCCGTTACAAACTGTTAAACAAGGTGAAACTAATCCCTGTTTGTTTCAAAAAATGAAAACCTGAAAATCCTCCAACTATAGAGCAATCAACACAATTTTACTAGATGTGTATCAATTTTCAACAAGTTCGACGTCATGCAAAACCAATTCAATCACACGGAATATCGATTGGACGCTTTGTGAATCACATGAAACGTGTGCTTTTTCACCAAATCAAATACGCAATTTTCTAGGCACACTTTAATGATGTTTATATACCGTTCCATGATGTATCGAGATTTTTTTCCCACTTGAGTATTTATACTCTGTACATAATTTTGATCATTATTATCAAAAAAGGATTTGCATCGAAAAAAATGTCGATACCAAAACTATGTAATCATTTTGTTGAAAAGTTTGAGGATAGTTGACTGCAAAATCGAATTTCATAATAAGTTTTGGAGTACATTTGTCAAAAACTATATTGGCATTCTGCTAAAAGTTCAATGTGAAATTGTCTTTGAAAATTGTACGTCTTTCTGGAAAGTTTTCATCGAATCAAAATAATGGTGTTGCTGGAGGAATAAAAAATTTTGTCGATAAAATGATACTGTCATTGAAAATAATTGTAAAATCATCAATTCAGCTTTCGTTAAATCTTTCTGGCAGATTTAGTACAGGCTTGAGTCCTCCATTCTTTTTCATTTAGGTACACATAAAATAAAAAGTAGAAAATAAATATACACTGAGAAAAAGGATTCTTAACATTAATCGATATTCGATAACTGTTAAAATTTTATTTAATTACTATGCTGCAATTAAATATTTGATAATATTCATTACACCATTTGATAAAAATTTTTTATGACAAATTGTGAATGTTATCTTCTATATTATAATAGTCAAGAAATTGTTTTCGATATCATTACATGCGCATAAAAGTTATTGAACAATTTTTTAAACTTGATGATATATTTTTTGAAACTCATTGAATAAAAGTTAGCAATGATGTTTCAAATTTTTGAAGATAATTAAAACGAATCTTAGTACTTATTAGCTACGTTGCTCTTGTAATTGCGTGAGGTTTAAATTCCTGAATAAAAACTTAAACTTTATTATATATTTAATGCCAAAAAAAAATAATAAAAAATTTTACATTCTTATATTATTATTATTATATTTGTTACATTATTACCATAACATTATTTATTATATTATTAATTATTTACATTTTTATTGTTATTACTTCGTAACATAAGTAGTATTGTAACTCCATCTGATGTTTCCATGTAGTCGTGGCTGTGATTTTTCCTTATATACATCTTGTCATATCATTTGGTACTTGCGAGAAAGCCTTGCTGATCTCTATTGTCTAATTATAATTACCTAGATTTTGATAGTTATTACTTCGTAGCACAAGTAGTATTGGTACTCCAGCTGAAGTCTCCCTACAGTCATGGCTATGATTTGTCCTTATATACATCTTGCCGAATCATTTGGTACTTGCGAGAAAACCTTGCTGATCTCTATTCTCTAATTATGATTACCTAGATTTTAATAGTTATTACTTCGTAGCACAAGTAGTATTGCTACTCCAGCTGAAGTCTCCCTACAGTCATGGCTATGATTTTTCCTTATATACATCTTGCCGGATCATTTGGTACTTGCGAGAAAGCCTTGTTGATCTCTATTCTCTGATTATGATTACCTAGATTTTAATAGTTATTATTGTTATTGTTATATTAAAAAAATTATAACGTCAGAACGCAGGAGAGATAACAGCGACGCCACAATGGACTAATGCGTTAAAATATGTTCTCACGAGGGAAAATTCAATTGCATGAGAAACATACACATTCTGTTTGTTATTAAAAATTTATATTGATTAATAATAACTATTAAAATAAAGAAATATTATTATAATTATTTATCTATCAACACTAGAAATAATTATTGTTATTTGATATGCCATAACTACAATTATTTTTATTTCTAATTCATTTTGGTTTCTTTTAATAATTATTAATAAATATTTAGTTAATTTTATGAATTCAACGGTTCGTCACAATTAATTCCATTTTTTATATGTAAACACTTAAATTAATTTATTTCATCGAACATTCAATAATAAACATTCATCATAATTTCAGATTTGTTACTTTTTTATTTAATAACTGTTATGAATTATTTCTTTAATACGATTGCTTTAGGAGTTTACTGTAATTAAATGGCGTCTTTTATGTCACAATGCGAAAAATTGTCAAAATTAATTGTTATTACACAATTTTTCACAGGTAACAAACAGCAATGAATATTAAGAATTATTTCAGAAAATTCTTGATTAAATTAAATCTATAACATTAATAATTCTTTTTTCTCAGTGCGGTGGACGTATACATGACTGCGGTGGAAGTCGTGTCTTCACTGTGAGGTGCATTAAAATTATTGGCAAACGTTCAAGTATGGCCTGCGGAAAGACAACTACTGTGACATCCTTTTTGCCTGGGAAGATGTGCACGAACACTCGACGGGAAATTAAATGATCCTCTCGCACTACTCGACATGAGTTGTCTATCAGTAAATGACTTGCATCATTCGATGAACGTTTCCAAACTGTTGCTCCGAGTGCATCCCAGTTCCTCTCGTTTTTCCCTCTCTCTTGAAAACTGAGATTCAAAGAGAAAATAAAAGTGTTGATGAGAAAATAGTCGGTCCCAATTCAACGAGCCTGAACCTGAGGTTTTAATTTGAAGTTGCTGGTGGTTTAATTAAGCCCAGCCCATTTAGGATGTCGACTTGGGTGAAAACTGGCGAAATGCGGTGCAATCTTTCAATTAACGTGTGCCCTCTAATGCAATCATGTTTGAACGAGAGGGGTATTCGGGTTGAATCGTATCCAATTATTGATCAGAATCGTCGTCGATCGTTTGGAATAATACAGGTTGTAACGTCCAAGTTGTGTCATCGGTTTTCAATTACTCGACAAAGTATATATAGGTGCTATCAATCTTGAAACCTATCTTATTTCGCTACCACAAAGGTATTAACCTCGCAGATGTTCTGTGCCTCAAACCACTTACTTGTAACTTCGTTAATGTAAGACTCTGCCATCAGATAAGACCTGACGTGTCACAAGACTCTCGCTGATTCAATGAATCAACCAATGCATCCGCGGCTTTATTCAACCAGCTTCTAAACAATGATTGCAAAAATTAAGATCGCATTGTCTTCAACTTGCTGAAATACTTGAATAGGTACAAATTCGAACGACACAAAAAAAATAAAAATTCAATATAACAGCCAGTAATTTTTTTAACCTATGGCGAATATAAAACGTATTTTTAGAGTTGTTGATTTTGATTTTATGTACTGAAATAACTGTTCTGCGAAATCTAAAAATAAAATTATGTCCTACAGAAAAATGAAATAAAAAATTTTTTTTCTGTATACTGACACTGAATTCCCAGAAGTTAAAAAGAATCCCAGAAGAAAAAAAAATTGTCAACGTTATTTATAAATTTAGAGGGAAAATTACAAGAGTCCATAAAAGATTTAAAGGCAATGTGTTCGAGCAAATAGGACTCTATAGATAAAATTAAATAAATATAAATAATAATTGAAAAATTGATAGAGAAGAACTTTATTTAGAGAACGTTATTTCATGAGGTTTGTGCACGTCCTTTTGTTGAGATTCTATTAATAAAACACTAGTGATACAATTTTGTTTGAAAAGCAGAAATAAACAATTACGTGGGTTTGCGAGTGGACCGAACCGGAAGGTTTCCATAAAATCCCTGGATGAAGCTCTTTGATTTAGCAAATAATATAAAAATCACATTTGAAACAAATTGTAAATAGAATCTTTATTTATGAATTAAAATTAATCCTATAAAATTTAATTGCAGTTTACCTAAAATATCTTTTTTTATATTTACATTCTAATCAAAAGTTACTAATAAATTAGTAACTTCTTTATAAATAAAAAATACATTAACAAGTAATCCAAGATTTTTGAAACGAATTAATATAATTATGAATTTATTTCATTTATTTCAAAGATAATCGCGAAAATCATAAGACGTCTCTTGAGATTTCGTTAAATGAAGACACAAGATTTCATGACCGAATGAACTTAATTAGTTTACTTCAGTTAATGAACTTAAAATAAAAAAAAATAACATTAAATGATCTCTTTTTTCGAGTAAATTCAATTAATATTCATAGAGTGAATTCTTGAAATTAAAAATCGGTCAATTGTACATATTCCATTGTCGTTTTTTAAGTTATAACGTCAGTACTCCAGTTATCAGCATTTTAAGGATTTATATGATTGATTTATACTTTTACAAAAAACCCTTATCTTTTGTTATTTAAATAAAAAAAGCTTTCAATGAGCATACAATACTTTTTTGCCATCAGATTTAAATTAACTCTGTTGAAAAATCCGATCACTGGTATATATTTCTATATATGACTGACGCAGTTACATTATGCGAACATTGGTTAACGTAATCAGTGTTAAAATATACATCAAATAATTTGAAAGCAAAAATGTAATCTAATTATAACTAAATACTAATAATGAGCTATTTTGTCGAGGCCTACAAAGGATATTTGAAGATAATATAATAATATTCATTAAATTACTCGTGCAGCGACAAGTCCGTGGATGATGTAAAGCTTCATGATTGTATCCGTGTCTGCCTGGTAACTGAATTTGTTTGATATTCTTCACGTAATGCGTTATAACTCAACCATTTATGATAAAATAGAAATTTCATCAACCATGTTCAGTTTGACGGACAATAATTTGAGTTATCAAAGTTACTCGCAAACGTTTTACCAGTAATTATTTCATTTTGTTACGCTTTTTAAAAACTCTTCGGTCAGCAATCTGCGTTTTGTTTGGTAATTTTAGTAGTGATTTTAATATCATTATTTGAAACACATTTATCTTGATGTGTTAAATCAAAAATATTCGAACGTTTCCGAAAGAAAATGCAAAAAAATCAAAAATGAGAAATAAAGAGAGTAAAAATTGTTTGTGATAACGTTCACCTACAAATCATTTTTTGCGAAACGATGATTGATGACAATTGACGAAAAATGTTTGCAGAATTCGATGGATCGCACATACGTCAATCTTGTCACATTACAATGGGTTTAATTGGATTATAATTAATCGTTGGATTTCGCGTCGTAATTTATTTATAAAGTAATTCGAAATCGGCCGTCAATCCAGGTCGAATATTAATGCAATAGGATGATCGCGATGAATGTTTAATTAACGTTTACTGTCCATTAATCGGGTTAAATATGCATGTATCAACGAGTGTAATGTAAGTAAGGTGTACGCGACAATGAATTGTCGATAATTGTAAAGCCATGTCGGTTCCTGAACAAAGCTCAAAGAAAGCCTCTTATAACAAGGTTACGGGATAAGAGATGACAAATGGAACAGTCGGTGATTAATGTGTCTTCTTTCGCAACAGACGAAACGTTCTATTTTCCCTTTCGTTCGAGTTTCATTTGCCGTTGAATTTCATTCATAAGTATCGCCACGTAATTCATTCTCCACCATTTGAATAACACGATCGACAGATAAATTTCGTTTTTCCACTCCTTAAATGGATTTTTTTCATTCAACTGTTTTTTTTTCGGTTCATGATTGCTTGATGGTTTTTTTGTTTTTTTTTGTTTATTTCCATCAAGACGTCTATTTTTATCAATGATTCGATTACCTTGTTGTGATAGATTGAAAGTGCAGTGAGGCTGTAACTAATAAGATAATTAAAGTGAAATCATTTGTTTTATTTATTTTTTGTTTGTATTAATAAATTTGTTATTTTAAATATCTTTTGAACAATAAAATTCTGAATTGGTACTGAACAAACTCTTCAAATCATATGAAACGTTGAATCCGAAATTTCTTTTCGGACGCGAAAAATAATTAATAATCCGATTCTGTGGATCCAATGCTTCCTAGTTAGTTGGAAAATCAGGGTACCATTCAAAGCGTAAATGTTAGTTACGAATTCGTATACATTATTCCAATTTGCAGTCTCTCACATTTACGCCATTTTCTTCAACAAGAATGGGCTAAAATAAAAAGGTCCGCAACGTTACGATTCGCAAACCTGGAACATCGTTTCAAATCATATTGAAAATTCGCCAGATCGATTTCCTTTGCAGCGAGTTCGGTTTTTGTTAGTCGCCCGCAGATATTTTATGAACGTACACATTTTATGAATAATAAGAACATCCTTCACGAACTATATATATTCGGACTTTATGCTAGAGGTCACTCAGGAGTTTTTGCGGATTCAGTTAAAAGCAAATCTCTAACCCTTAGTCTTTATTAATACGTTATGCATGTATGAGAGATGTATCAAAAAACATGACAAAATAACATTGAAATTGGAAAAACATTGGCAAATATAATAATTTAATATATCTGAAAAAGTTATAAAAAAAAACCACAAGTAATAAAAACACATGACTGTGAATATATGCGATGAAAAGTTTCGAGATTTATATAAAAAGAGTTTACAATGCGCAATTCAAATATTGAAAAAATGTGAATAATTGATAGAATATGATATTGTTACACGCAAAGAAATAACCCACTAAATTTTACTATGAATCCTAGTAAACTTGTGACTGGACTGCCAAACGCTAAATATTACTATATAACTAGTAATTTTTATGTGGATTTTATGCAAATT